>KV016235.1:30085-45104 GCA_001598015.1 Dorcoceras hygrometricum
CCCTAGGTATCACTGATAGTGTCTGCAAGAACCAGTTGGTCATGGTTAGCGTACAGTATGGTCCTTTCAACACATATATCCCGATCAGATCAACGACCATTGGTATATAGAGAGTCGCTAGAGATCCGATAACTATGCATACATCTCGGAGATCAAATAGTGACATCACAAGTGTTACTAGGTAAACCCATTTACCTAAGACGCATCTAGTACTCTGGCCAGAGATTTATCACACTATTATCTCCTCAGATAGCATAGGATATCCACGCATAAAAGCGAGTAGTGAATCCTGGACAACGAAGCATCGACTCCTACATGCATCGGGTCCTCACCCAATCCCGCCACCTAATGACCCCAACTGAGTCGGTAAACGGGTCAAAGTGATGCACCTATCATGTAGAGTCTCAATGAAGTTTCGAGTAGTGAGGACTAATCAGTACAACCAAGACCTCGGACTTATCCACTCGATAAATGGTAACCACTTGGAAAGTCCGAACGAGGACAGTTCGATAGATCACCAGGTCACTATCCATATGCATGCTCAGAACATCACAATGTTCCCTACCAATTAAACATGGTACTTCACATCGCAGATGCTAGTCCCAAGCTCGGGCGGCCTTATCCTCATTTTGATGGCCCAATCGACTAGGAACGAGTTCAGAATACACAGTGACTATTAGATGTGTTTCATGATAGCCATCATATCCACTATCACATCTAACATACACTATGGTGCATTCTAGGTGTTTATCCAACACAATTGTTAACATTATAACATAATGAAAATAAAAACGCCATAAAGGAAATGCGAATTTCATAAATAAAGATCGTTATACAAAGAGTCAATAAAACCCACACGCAACAAGTTGGCTAGTTGGGCATCTACTCTAACAATCTCCCACTTGCCCTAAAGCCAACTACTCATCAGACGCAGTCCCATTGTTTCGTGATGTTTTTCAAAAAACGATCCTGGCAAGGGCTTCGTAAGTGGATCAGCAATGTTGTCTGCAGAGGCGACTCTCTCGACTGCTATGTCACCTCTAGCCACAATATCCCGGATTATGTGGTATTTCTACAGTATATGTTTGGATATTTGGTGAGACCTAGGCTCCTTTGCTTGCGCAACGGCACCCGTGTTGTCGCAGTATACTAGGACTGGACCAACTCCTTCAGGGATTACGCTCAACTCTTGGACGAAATTTCTTATCCAAACCGCCTCTTTTGCAGCAGCTGATGCTGCGATGTACTCAGCCTCAGTGGTTGAATCCGCGATGGTGTCTTGCTTGGAACTCTTCCAAGAGACAGCACCACCATTGAGCATGAATACAAATCCAGAGGTTGACTTAGAATCATCCACGTCACATTGGAAGCTAGAATCAGTGTAGCCTTCCAATTTCAATTCACCACCCCCATAGACCATGAACATATTCTTAGTCCTTCGCAAGTACTTTAGAATATCTTTCACAGCCTTCCAATGCATTTGGCAGGGGTTGGCCTGGTAGCGGCTTGTGACACTCAGAGCATATGCAACATCCGGTCTAGTTGAGATCATGCCATACATAATACTACCTATTACCGAGGCATATGGCACACGTGTCATACTTCTATCTCCTCATCAGTCTTCGGACACATAGACTTAGATAGAGTGACCCCGTGGCACATAGGTAGGTGTCCTCTCTTGGACTCTTCCATAGAGAACCGCTTAAGTATGGTATCGATGTAGGTGGCTTGGGTGAGTCCGAGCATCCTTTTCGATCTATCTCGATAGATGTGTATCCCAAGAATATAGGATGATTCACACATGTCCTTCATCGAGAATCTACTAGACAACCACACTTTAGTTGACTGCAACATTCCTACATCATTCCCAATGAGTAGAATGTCATCAATATAAAGTACAAGGAATGTCACAGCATTATTAACTACCTTCTTATATACACATGGCTCGTCGGGATTCTTGATGAAACCAAATTCCTTAATTGTTTCATCGAATCTCAGGTTCCAACTTCTCGATGCTTGTTTGATACCGTAGATCGATCTCTGAAGTTTGCATACTTTATGCTCACTTCCTACAGATGTGAAACCCTCAGGCTGCGTCATATAGATCTCTTCCTTAATGTTTCCATTAAGGAACGCAGTTTTCACATCCATTTGCCATATCTCATAGTCGTACCATGCGGCTATGGCTAGTAGGATTCTAATTGACTTGAACATTGCGACTGGTGAAAAGATTTCATCATAGTCAACACCTTGCCTTTGAGTGTAACCTTTCGCGACCATTCGTGCCTTGTAGGTCAATACCTTACCATCAGGCCCATGTTTTCTCTTGTATATCCATTTACACCCAATAGGAACAATTCCTTCGGGAGGATTAACAAGAGTCCAAACTTGGTTCGCATGCATTGAGTCAATCTCAGACTGCATTGCTTCAAGCCACAAATTAGAATCAGCATCGGAAATTGCCTCCTTTAAAGTTCTTGGATCACATCCAACAGTTTGATCACTTTGATCATCTTCAACGAGGAAACCATATCTGTCAGGAGCCCTAGGAATCCTTTCATATCTCCTAGGTGCGACCATTTCTGGTACTGGCTCTTGAGGCGCGGGAGACTCACTTGGTACTTCAGATGGTTCTCGAACCTCTTCGAGTTCTACTATCTTGCCTTTTCTATCAAGTAGAAACTCCATTTCCATAAAGGTGGCATTTCTAGAAACAAACACTTTTGTTTCATTTGGATATTAGAAGTAGTATCCAATAGAATTCTTTGGATACCCAACGAAGTAACATAAGATGGATCTATTATCCAGCTTATCTCCCACTGTCTTCTTCACGTAAGCAGGACATCCCCAAATCTTCATGTATGAGTATTTGGGTGGTTTGCCCATCCATATCTCATATGGAGTTTTATCCACCGCCTTGGTGTGGACATTGTTCAACAACATTACCGCCGTTTCGAGCGCATAGCCCCAAAACGAGGTAGGAAGTTCAGTGAAGCTCATCATAGATCGAACCATGTCCATCAAGGTTTGATTACGACGCTCCGCTACACCATTGAGTTGTGGTGTTGTCGGAGGGGTCCACTGTGAGAGAATCCCATTCTCTTTAAGATAGTCTTGAAATTCAGCACTCAAGTATTTCTCCACCTTGATCGGATCGAAGTGCTTTAATACTTTTCCCTAACTGATTTTCTACTTCAGCCTTGAATTCTTTGAACCTTTCAAAGGATTCAGACTTGTGCTTCATTAAGTACAAGTACCCATAACTAGAGTGATCATCGGTAAAGGTGATGAAGTATGTGTGACCGTACTTAGTACTAATGCTAAGTGTGCCACACACATCAGTATGGATCAAATCCAAAAGGCCTTGAGCACGTTCAGACTTGCCCTTGAAGGGTTGTTTAGTCATTTTTCCCTAGAGACAAGATTCACAAGTCGGTAGGGAGTTAACATCTGACGTATCAAACATGTAACTCCTAACCAACTTGTTCATCCTACTTAAAGAAATATGACCTAGCCTAGCGTGCCAAAGTTGTGCCAGGTTTAAGCTATCGTTTTTCCTTTTAATTGTTGTTGTATGTGTTTTCACATCGCGAGTTGGAACTTCTATTAATTTTAAGGTGTATAGATCGTTTTCGCGTTCCCCAATTCCAATCAAACATTCATTCTTGTATATATTGCAAATCGAATTAGCAAAATGACAAGAATATCCATAACTATCAAGCATAGAAACAGAAATAATGTTCTTTATCAATTCGGGAACAAATAAAACATCTTTCAATAAGAACTTAAAATTTGAAGACAGAAATAAGTAAACATCTCCTATAGCTACAACAGAAACCCTTGCTCCGTTGCCAAGCCTCAAGTGGGTCTCACCCTCTCTAAGACGCCGGTTTCTTGTCATTACTTGAAAATCATTGCAGATATGAGATCCACATCCGGTATCAAGTACCCAAGAAGTCGAACTAAGAGACATATTTATTTCAATGTAGAACATACCCTTTGCAGTTCGCAACTGCTCGAGGTAATCCTTGCAGTTCCTACTCTAATGCCCAGGCTTGTGGCAGTGGTGGCAAACATGCTCAGTCTTGTTTGGCTTTGAAGCCTTTGTCTTTGGCTTCTTGGTGGGCTTTTCCTCCTTCGCAGGGGCAGAACGTTTCTTACCCTTGCGTTTGGGCCCCTTATTCGCAGAGGAAGAAGAGCCCATAAGGAGGACGGACTTGTCCTTCTTTATGGTCCCCTCGAACACTAAAATCATGTTCACCACCTCTTCAAGGTTGGCTTCCAGCTTGTTCATGTTAAAGTTGACCACAAATGGGTCGAATGCAGCAGGAAGTGAGAGGAGAAGCAGATCCACTGACAGCTCATGTGGAAGCGTGATATCAAGGCCCACTAACTTTTCAATGAGCCCAATCATACGAACCCCATGCTCGCGGACCGAAGTCCCATCGCGCATGCGGCTCGTCATAAGCTCCTTGACAGTAGTGAACCTCTCAGTCCGAGAGTTCTCCCCATACAGCTCCTTGAGATGAAGGTGTATGTCAGCAGCATACACGGTCTTCTCAAAGCGCCGCTGCATTTCGTTTGACATCGATGCCATCATATAGCACCGTGTCTTAAGCTCGTCATCCCACCTATTTATTCAGCTTGGCCAGCTCCTCAGGGCTGATGTCGGCAGGGGCTTCCTTCGGAGGGCTCTTGTCTAACGTGTAGAGGAGATTCTCCGAAGCCAATACAATATTGAGGTTTCGATGCCAGTCTTGGTAGTTCAGACCAATGAACTTGTTGCTATCCAGTATAGCAGCAAGTGGATTTTTGATCAAAGACATTATAAAGCAGTTTATACTGAAAAGAAAAACAGACATGCATTACTAACTATATATGAAAAGCGCTAAGACATAAAACAAGGTCATTTAGTTTTATGAATTACCCTCCCACTATTTTAACAATTTCACCACCCTCTAATGAAATCGAGAAAGCAAGTTTCGTTAGTGGGTACACAGAGTCCAATTAAGCAATCATGGTCCCGAATAATATCAGCCAACCATGACCCTCAAAAGGTAGAGCCCAATTGCAACCGGTGCAACCTCCACGTATTTACCTCACGTCCAGTAAGGGCCCAATAATATTACGTCGATTACTATCACGTCTCAATATGACCCATCAATGTCGAGTTGTGAAGGACGGTCCCCTTAACGTCACCAATAATATGAGCCAACGTTAAAGGGAGTTCCAACCAACTCTCATCGAGTGTCAATGACGTGTACAGCTTTTCGGCATACATAACCCCCTCAATAATATGAGCCGGGCCATGTATACGGGTAGCATCGACGTACACTCATTGTTGATGGAAGGTAGGAAAATTTAAACACATTTAAATTCCCTTAGTTTATCGAATAAACTTTTAATCTTGATATTAATTTTAAATCATATTTAAAATGAGGGATTTTAATTTTGAAAATTCGGTCTCATTAATTTTAAATCACAATTTAAAATGCGGATTCAACAAACATATATCGCATATATAAAATTTGGGATGATCGATAGCAAGAGCTATGCGGTCCCTGGTTGCCAATCACGGACCTAGGTCTAGTCCTCGGTGAAATGCAGTATGCAATGCAATCCTATTACATTTGCTTCCAGTTTTACAAATCTTCGGTCTTCAATATCTTTGATCATCATCTCCACCATCTTCAAAAGTCCTCCACTAAATCTAATATTTACATTTAAGTATCCATGACACATTGATATATCGCATATATAAAATTTGGGATGATCGATAGCAAGAGCTATGCGGTCCCTGGTTGCCAATCACGGACCTAGGTCTAGTCCTCGGTGAAATGCAGTATGCAATGCAATCCTATTACATTTGCTTCCAGTTTTACAAATCTTCGGTCTTCAATATCTTTGATCATCATCTCCACCATCTTCAAAAGTCCTCCACTAAATCTAATATTTACATTTAAGTATCCATGACACATTGGGATACAATTTTAAAGGGGTGGGAACGGACCACAAACAGACCCACTTTGAAATATGATATCAACAATATTATAACCAAAATTCGCAAAACCTAGCATACACCTAACACATTGGGCACGACTCTCGATCATCCCAAACATACAATCAATTCAAATAATTGACATAAATTAAATAATCAAATCAAATTTGATGATTTCCAACAAAATTATATTTTAATTATAAAATCATATTTTGTCAATTAAAATTGCATCATATTGGCTTAAAACAATTTTAGGCCCAAAATTTCAAAATTTTCAAAAATTAATTTTGGTCCGACCAAAATGGCCCAATATCAAATATTGGCACGAAAACTTCTCGGGCAGCCCGGGACAGGCCCAAAACAAAACCTAGAAGACAAATCAGCCATCGCAACGCCGCCTCGGGTTCGCCGGACGACGGCCGCATGGCGGCACCTGCCGCTTGCACAACATGCGGCACACTACCGCACGCTGCGCACGCGCCCCCGCGCGCAACGGTTGCGCACGGGGGCGGCCACCTGCGCGCACACCGCGCGCATGTGGGCGGAAGGTGCCGCGCGCCACCGTGTGCGAAAATCGCGCACGGTGGCCGGCCATCGGCACTGTAGCTGTGTGCAGCTACAGTGCCGTCGTGCGCACGCTACAGTGCCGCCGTGCGCACGATACAGCGCCGCCGTGTTTTTTTTTTTTTCGAAAATTTGTGATTTGATGCAATAAGGCACAAATTATTTATTGATAGATCCGAGCCTTGGCTCTGATATCACTGTTGGTGCAACGACGGATCCGGATCCCGTTCCCGGGGGCGCAACGGAAGTTTCAAAATTTGCCCCGGAAACGTTCAATACATAACAAATATAATGCAATAAA
Organism: Dorcoceras hygrometricum; assembly: GCA_001598015.1. Classification (NCBI taxonomy): domain Eukaryota; kingdom Viridiplantae; phylum Streptophyta; class Magnoliopsida; order Lamiales; family Gesneriaceae; genus Dorcoceras; species Dorcoceras hygrometricum. The sequence continues at coordinate 36,949 of KV016235.1, forward strand.
ACATACATAGGATGTTTTAGAGCGTTACCTTGCTGGCGTCTAGGCGCCTGGCTCCGACCATATTCACAGGGAATCTGGCACTTCAACGGTAGGCGGCGGTAGATCTCCTAATCCGGTCCACGACTGGAAACAGGACTCCTTCGTCAGTCTGCACTAGAAGAGCTGACGAATTTGCCACGAACGGAATCTCCACGACAAGGTGATCGGAACAAGTCCGATCACGGCAAGCGGCGGCGGCCGAGAGAGGCGTGGAGGAGAGGGGTGGAGCTTGGAGGCTAGGGTTTTGTGTTGTGTAGTGTGTCATACATCAACCATAGGCCATGCATATGTAGAGTAGTGATGGGCTTGGACCGGCCCAATGGGCCTGGGTCAGGCCCAGGTCCATATGAACATTCGGTTCATTTCCATCACCGTGGCTTCATCATAACTACGATCTACGATCTGATCAGACCGATCTACACAGTTTCCAAAACTGAGTATTATGATGCGAAAACAATTTTTCAGACCACCTAGTCCAAAATTGCAGTTTAGCCCTTCAACTTTGGGAAATCGCAATTTGACCCCTGGTGACTTTTAGGAAGTCGCACTCCCTAAATTTCTCCTCCTATGCTCAACACATTGAGCTCAATTTCTATGCGGGAATCGTGAAACCAATACTTGTGTGACCCTTAATGGTTCAGGGATACCGCTAGCCGTGGGCTCATAACCATTGTGACTCCGATATCACAATTTCGGACTGACCCATAGGATCATGGTAAAGCGCCTAGCAACATCGCCCATGATCCCCTAGGTATCACAGATAGTGCCTACAAGAACCAGTTGGTCGTGGTTAGCATACAGTACGGTCCTTTCAACACATATATCCCGATTAGATCAACGACCATTGGTAAATCGAGAGTCGCTAGAGATCCAATAACCATGCATACATCTCGGAGATCAAATAGTGACATCGCGTGTGTTACTAGGTAAACCCATTTACCTAAAACACATATAGTACTCTGGCCAGAGATTTATCACACTATTACCTCCTCAGATAGCATAGGATATCCATGCATAAAAGCGAGCGGTGAATCCTCGACAACGAAGCATCGACTCCTACATGCATCGGGTCCTCACCCAATCCCGCCACCTAATGACCCCAACTGAGTCGGTAAACGAGTCAAAGTGAGGCACCTATCATGTAGAGTCTCAATGTCGTTTCGAGTAGTGAGGACTAATCAGTACAACCAAGACCTCGGACTTATCCACTCGATAAATGGTAACCACTTGGAAAGTCCAAACGAGAGTAGTTCGATAGATCACCAGGTCACTATCCATCTACATGCTCAGAACATCACAATGTTCCCTACCAATGAAACATGGTACTTCACATCGCAGATGCTAGTCTCAAGCTCGGGCGGCCTTATCCTTATTTTGATGGCTCAATCGACTAGGAACGAGTTCATAATACACAGTGACTATTAGATGTGTTTCATGATAGCCATCATATCCACTATCACATCTAACATACACTATGGTGCATTCTAGGTCTTTATCCAACACAATTGTTAACATTATAACATAATGAAAATAAAGAACGCCATAAAGGAAATGCGGATTTCATAAATAATGATCGTTATACAAAGAGTCAATAAACCCACACGCCACAAGTTGGCTAGTTGGGCATCTACTCTAACAGCTTTTTGGGTTTCAGATCTGGTGGCTCGGGACTGCTTTTTGTGGTAATTATAGCTCAGAACTAAGGTACGGATGTGAGCTTGTTTTACAGTTTTGTATTGGCATGGATATTATGTGTGCTGCTGTGTATGCCTCTTTGCTGTATTGGTTGCGTCTGTTGTGTTGTTTTATTGCGAGCTGTTTCATTGAATACACACATTATTCATGTTGATCTCAGATCTTGTTAGCCGTGCCTTGTTGTATTTGATCGATGTGTACCAGGATGCCTGTTTGGAGGCCGAACGGGTAACTACCGTGTCCCACATCTCCCTGCTGGGATCTGTTAGCCACTATGAGCGGAGTAGGTAGCTCCCACATCTCATGAGTTGGGAAACAGCAGGTTGAGCGATGTGTTCTGCATCTGGTACCGTGTGTTGAGACGAGTGGGTAGCTCCCATATACTCACACAGCCCATGGCCACTATCTTCCAGTTGATTGGAAATCTGTTGATCAGTTCTTGAGATCCTTGGCTCCATGCCTTCAGTTGTAGCCTTGTTCTCATAGCATTCACATTTTATCTGTTGCTATTTAACTACTGTTTTTCAGTTGCTCTCCGTACTGGGGTTTGACCCCTTGTCCCTCTGGGGCTGGTTGTCTTGTTGCCTGTGTGTGTTTTCAGGTTATCATAGTTTCTCCGCTGGTCATGGAGTTGATCCAGCTGGTAATGCCGCGGGAGGTGGATAGAGTGTCCCAGTCATATGTAGTAGATACGTATGATACCTTTGTTATATTATATTGTATCTATGTTGAGAGAGAGACTCATCTGTTTTTTGATTCAGAGTCACTCCGTGTTGTATCGTTGTTTGTTATTGCAGTTGGTTTTCGAGTATTTTAAACCAGTATTTTGGATATCAATGTATTTTAACTTATGTTTACTATGTCAGGTCAAAATAGAAAATTTTAGCCACTATTTTAATGCTTCCGCTATTGTATTTTATGTGGTTTTACTCTGATTGAGCACGAGGCCTGAAATTTTTGGTATCAGAGCTTAAGCTGGGATAAGCTCGAATTCTTTTGATCACACTTGAGTGTAGGCACAGTGTTGCTTGTTGCATGTGCATGACTATGTGATTTAGTTGCTATGTGATGTACTTGTTGTGTGACCTTATTGTTTAGTGCCCTCGTAGATGCCGCCTAGACGTAGGGGTAGAGCGAGAGGACAGATTCCGGAGGAATCCGAGGGTCAGAACGATGAGAAAGTGCAGCATATTATTCCTCTTCGTAGACATGCTGGACAAGTTGTAGATGAGGTAGATGAGCTGGCATCCCGTGTGGACGGCATGGAACTGGTGATGGCGAGGTTTCGATGGATGAACCCTCAGACGTTTAATGGTGATGAGCCTAGTTCCGATGCGGAGTCCTGGTTGTAGCACATTACCGGATTGTTTGATCGTGTGAGGTACGATGACGAGCGTAGATTGAGTTTGGCTACGTTCCAGTTGAGGAGGAACGCTAAGCGTTGGTGGAGAGGTGCTTCGAGGACTCTCGAGGAGACTGGTGTAGGGATCACGTGGAACAGATTTTGTACTGCCTTCCATCAGGAGTACGTTCCGGAATCCTTTGTTAACGCCAGGGAGCGTGAGTTTGATAACATGGTGCAGGGGAATTTGTCGGTAGGAGAGTATGCCCGGAGGTTTTCTTCTCTTCTTGCGTATGTTCCGTATGTTTCTGGCCGAGAGAGGGCAAAGAGCAACAAGTTCTTAGAGGGGCTGAATGAGGATCTGTATTCTTTGGTGCTGGCAAGTTCACCGAATAGTTATGTGGAGGCAGTGGACATGGCTATAGATATTGAGGAAGGACTGCAGAACCGTAGGTCTAGTGTTAGGCCTCAAGTGGTGCAAGGTAGTCATCCCATGGTTTCGGGGGTTCAACCTTCTCAGTCTTCGCAGTCATCCCAGCCACCTCAGCAGCAGTCAGCCCAACATTCTAGATGCCACAGGTTTAGACCTCGTGGTCATCAGTTCAAGAAGAAGTCGGGTTCTAGTTCTTCTGGTTCGGACAGTTCTAGCAGCAGTAGTCCCAGGGCATAGTTTTTTGGCCAGTGTGGAGGAAAGCAACCTACGGCGCAGTGTGTTGGCGTGCATGGTGCGTTTAACAATTGTGGGAAGTATGGACACTTTGCGAGAGTGTGTCCATTGGCGGGATCTCAGCACGTCGTCGCCCCACCCCAGGGTCGTTCTGGTGGGTCGTCTCGATGTTGTTATTTTCCTGCTCCGTAGCAGAGGATAGGGGAGACACAGTTTAGGCCGTTTCAGCAGCCTGGTCCTTCATGTTTCGGACAGTCTTCCCAGCCTCATTTCTCAGGACCCCAGCATGCCCAGGTGAATGCCATGACGAGGGAGCAAGCGGAGGGCACACCAGGAGGAGTGATCGCAGGTACTTGCTTTGTCTTTGATTTTCCTGCGCGTGTATTGTTTGATACAGGAGCATCACATTCGATTATTTCTGATGCATTTGTGGTTGAGCATAGTTTGCATACCACTTCCTTGTTTGATTTTGTTGTAGGACTGAGCGCTTGCCGCTTTACCAAAAGCTATAGCTTTTGGCCTAGTGGTAAGTGCTTGATCCTAACAATTGGTATCAGAGCGAGGTCAGGGGTTCGAGTCTCCCAAGAAGCATTTTCTATACTTCTTGGGGGGGAATTGTTGAGTTAAGCGTGCAAGGGTGAGAGAAGTACTGGGATGGGTGACCTCCTGGGAAGTTCTCGTACGTCAAGCTGCTGACGTTGCGCCGCTTGATCTGGTTGGCCATGTGTGCTGTAAAAGTGTGATGCCAGATCTTAACGGGTAATACTATCTCTGCTGGGGATAGGGCCGGCGGTCGGGAAAGGATAAGACTGATCTCTAAGGGAATTGAGACAGCACCAGCAGTTAGACACGCACCTCCCCTGACTCATGGGCTTAACAGCCCAACCCTAACGCACATAATAGGTGCACTCTGCGCTGCCACATTATAAGGAAATAAAGTTGCCCTTGGCTAACAGCTATAGCTTTTGGCCTAGTGGTAAGCGCTTGATCCTAACAACGAGAATAATAAAAATTATTCGCATTCGAAGATAAGAAATTTAGAATAACTTAGGCAATGGTGCGAAAATGAAAAGAGCAACTATATCATATGTCAATAATGCATCTCGTAGTGTGATAACGTCTGGTTGAAAGCATAACAAACTTGGAAATTTTGTTTTGTTTCAACTTACATCAGAATATTCAGTACAATACAAAAGTGTTCTCAAAAAGAAGCTATAAACTTTGAAACGGAAGGAAGTAAAGAACTCTGATGTCCACAATAAACACATCCATTCCATCCTGTTCATTTCCCTCCATTCTCCTGCTGTGAATTACCTGCACTCAATATAAACTAGTGAGCCAAAGGCCCAGCAGGTAAAATCTGGAATAGCAAAAGCAAATAATACAATCGTTCTTGAATTAATGCATATTGGAGTCTGAACTGGTATTACGCTTATGAATAAACAAGCGTAAACATAAGTATGAAATCTAAATTAAGTACGAAAGCATAAAACATGAATCAATCCTGGAAACTAAGGAACTCAAACATAGCTCCAAGAATTATCAACAACATACAGTGGCCGCGGGTGTGTGCCACTCGCCATGATACTACACCCACTTACCGGATGCATCAAACAACTCAACCTGCTGTTGCCTCGCCCATGAACTATGGTAGTTAACCACTCGGCGCATGGTGGCTACGATCCCAGCAGGGAGATAAGAGTGCGGTTTTGCCGCTCGCCCTCACATCCTGGTAAGAAACAACAACAGCAATGCAATAAGGTACAAAAACTACCCAAAACTGGAATGGAAGATCGTGCGTGTATGCAACATGCTGGAAAACAGGCATCTAAACATATGAAACGCAGCAAATACACAAATAGCATACACAATCCTCAACAGGACACAACCAGCAGGCACGGCCATTCCACATACCAGCAGCTACAATTATCCAAGCCATAATCTCGCTGTAATATAAGTTCAAATCCGTACCTTATACTGAGAAACAAATAACCCTGCGAGAAATCCCGAAGACTCTGGTAAAAGCCTGTTAAACACACGACATACACAACGTAAATCTAACAGGTTGCTAATAAAGCTCACGGCTGGGAGTCTCACTCGACCAGCTGCTCCATATACCTCAAAAATAGATAGAAAACTTAAAAACTATGGCTAGGAACAAGGTCTCACCGAAAACCAGAACGTAGTTCTACCAAATCGACGCAACACTCGAACGGCAGCAACTTCGCGTTCCTCGACTAGCCAATTCCAGCTTCTAAAACTGGTACGAATTGGAAGAGCTTCTCAAGAGGAGTCCAACGCTACCTAGCACGAGCAACACAACCACCGAAAACGATGGGAAATCGCCGGAAAATCTCATGACTGAACAGTGCTCTAGGGTTCGAAGGATAAGGAACGAAAGGTTGGAAATATTTGCTAAGTATGGAATTGATACCACAATTCGAAGACCAAGTCTTCCTATATATAGCACTAGCAACGACTGGAATCACTTCAATAATTGTCCATCGACAAAATCAGTCGACACCAACAATTTCCCAAACCAGCAGACGCAAGAACCAACAGCTGATTTCTCCAACAATCGCTAAAATAACTAACGGCTGGTTCTCAAAACGGCGTCGCACCAACTTACTCAAACGACGTCGCATAGAATACTATACCAGCAGCTGGGTATCTAGTCGCAAGAACAAAACAATGTAACGCTTCTCTCAGCTGGTTCCAGTCGCAACCTCAAAACGCATTGTTGCAACTAATTCAAACGACGTCGCTCCACTGACGTCATCCAGTCGCTAGCTCACGCGAAATATCAGCAGCAAGCAATAGCGGCGAAACTCAGTCGCAGCTGGACTCCCAGTCGCAACAACGAAACGACGACGCATCCTCTTCGAGCTACAGGAATGTTGACCCGCGTTGACATCTACCTCTGCTGATCAACCAGCAGTAACACACACGCGATCTACCAGCTGGTACCAGACGCAACATCAAAACGACGTCGCGCCAACTAATCTAAACGCAGTCGTTTAAGCCCTCAACGCAAACGCACCTGCTGAACACTACACGCGCAACCAGACTTCATGCAAACGACGGCATTTCAGGAATCTCGTGCTGAAACACGCTTCGACTGGTTTTGCCACCGACCAGCTGCTAGCTCACAACACCAGCTGACACGTCAACCAGCAGGTACCTCAAATATGCGAAAATACAAAATCTCCAGAATTGTTCAACACACGAAATGGAACCCGAAAATGCAACTCAAACACTCAAATAGAGATCTTAAACCAACAGAACCTCTATTTATCGATTCATTCCAACGATAAATCTCAATTACAAATCCAGGTCTCACATTTCTCCCCCACTAAAAAGGATTTCTTCCTCGAAATCAAAAAACAATTCTGAAAGCACAATACAGCAACTGAAACTCGAAGCAACAACAAGAAACTAAACAGAAACTCGCCCAACACAAGGCCAAGAGTTCAAGATAACTGAGCAAACAAACACAACAACTAAGGAAGGAAAACAGAAAAACTACTAGCTACTGGAAAATATATAGCCCAACAGCTACTCAAACAAATGCGGCCACTCGCGCTGCATCATCTCTTCCAGCTCCCAAGTAGCTTCTTCCCTACCATGCTTGCTCCACTGCACCATTACTAAAGGAATGGTCTTATTCCTCAACTGTTTCTCTTTTATACCAAGGATCTGCAAAGGGTATTCCTGATAGCTCAACGACTGATCTAGCTCTACCTCGTCAGTTCCAAGCACATGAGACGGATCTGGCTCGTACTTCCTCAACATGGAAACGTGAAAGACGTCATGCAAAGAAGATAACTCGGACGACAACAACAGAAGATACGCCAAAGGGCCAATCCTCTCGACAATCTCATACGGACCAATGTAACGAGGGGCTAACTTTCCCTTGCGTCCAAAGCGCATCAAACGACGAAACGGAGAAACCTTGAGAAAAACACGATCACCAACCTGAAACTCAAGAGGTCGACGCCTATTATTCGCATAACTGGCTTGGCGATCCTGGGCAGCTTTCATCCGCTGTCTAATAAGATCCACGTGATCATTCATCTGCTGCACAAAATCAGGGGCAGATAGCTGCTTCTCCCCCACTTCTTCCCAACACACTGGCGATCTGCACTTGCGGCCATACAAAGCCTCGAAAGGCGCCATGCCAATCGTCACTTGGTAGCTGTTATTATACGAAAACTCAACCAAAGACAACGCGTCTTGCCAACTACCTCCGAAATCCAACACAACAGCACGCAACATATCCTCCAACGTCTGGATAGTTCGCTCAGATTGGCCATCTGTCTGGGGATGATACGCGGTACTCATAGCCAATCTAGTGCCCAAAGCTGTCTGCAAACTCTTCCAAAACCTGGAAATAAACCTCGGATCTCGGTCAGA
>KV016235.1:51209-92075 GCA_001598015.1 Dorcoceras hygrometricum
TAGCTCCAAGAATTATCAACAACATACAGTGGCCACGGGTGTGTTCACAGTGTGGTAGTGAGCCACTCGCCATGATACTACACCCACTTACCGGATGCATCAAATAACTCAACCTGCTGTTGCCTCACCCATGAACTGTGGTAGTTAGCCACTCGGCGCATGGTGGCTACGATCCCAGCAGGGAGATGAGAGTGCGGTATTGCCGCTCGCCCTCACATCCTGGTAAGAAACAACAACAGCAATGCAACAAGGTACAAAAACTACCCAAAACTAGAATGGAAGATCGTGCGTGTATGCAACATGCTGGAAAACAGACATCTAAACATATGAAACGCAGAAAATACACAAATAGCATACACAATCCTCAACAGGACACAACCAGCAGGTACGGACATTCCACATACCTGCAGCTACAATTATCCAAGCCATAATCTCGCTATAATATAAGCTCAAATCCGTACTTTATACTGAGCAACAACTAACCCTGCGAGAAAACCCAAAGACTCTGGTAAAAGCCTGTTAAACACACGGCATACACAACGTAAATATAACAGGTTGCTAATCAAGCTCACGGCTGGGAGTCTCACTCGACCAGCTGCTCCATATACCTCAACAATACATAGAAAGCTTAAAAACTATGGCTAGGAACAAGGTCTCACCGAAAACCAGAACGTAGTTCTATCAAATCGACGCAACACTCGAACGGCAGCAACTTCGCGTTCCTCGACTAGCCAATTCCAGCTTCTAAAACTGGTACCAATTGGAAGAGCTTCTCAAGAGGAGTCCAACGCTACCTCGCACGAGCAACACAACCACCGGAAATGACGGGAAATCGCCGGAAAAGCTCACGGCTAAACAGTGCTCTAGGGTTCGAAGGATAAGGAACGAAAGGTTGGAAATATTTGCTAAGTATGGAATTGATACCACAATTTGAAGACCAAGTCTTCCTATATATAGCACTAGCAACGACTGGAATCACTTCAATAATTGTCCATCGACAAAACCAGTCGACACCAACAATTTTCCAAACCAGCAGACGCAAGAACCAACAACTGATTTCTCCAACAATTGCTAAAATAACTAATGGCTGGTTCTCAAAACGGCGTCGTACCAACTTACTCAAACGACGTCGCATAGAATACTATACCAGCAGCTGGGTATCCAATCGCAAGAACAAAACAATGTAACGCTTCTCTCAGCTGGTTCCAGTCGCAACCTCAAAACGCAGCGTTGCAACTAATTCAAACGACGTCGCTCCACTGACGTCATCCAGTCGCTAGCTCTCGCGAAATATCAGCAGCAAGAAATAGCGGCGAAACTCACTCGCAACTGGACTCCCAGTCGCAACAACGAAACGACGATGCATCCTCTTCGAGCTACAGGAATGTTGACCCGCGTTGACATCTACCTCTGCTGATCAACCAGCAGGAACACACACGCGATCTACCAACTGGTACCAGACGCAACATCAAAACGACGTCGCGCCAACTAATCTAAACGCAGTCGTTTAAGCCCTCAACGCAAACGCACCTGCTGAACACAACACGCACAACCAGACTTCATGCAAACGACGGCGTTTAAGGAATCTCGCGCTGAAACACGCTTCGACTGGTTTTGCCACCGACCAGCTGCTAGCTCACAACACCAGCTGACACGTCAACCAGAAGGTACCTCAAATATGCGAAAATACAAAATCTCCAGAATTGTTCAACACACGAAATGGAACCCGAAAATGCAACTCAAACACTCAAATAGAGATCTTAAACCAACAGAACCTCTATTTATCGATTCATTCCAACGATAAATCTCAATTACAAATCCAGGTCTCACAGTAAGACTGATCTCTAAGGGAATTGAGACAGCACCAGCAGTTAGACACGCACCTCCCTGACTCATGGGCCTAACTGCCCAACCCTAACGCACATTATAGGTACACTCTGCGCTGCCACATTATAAAGAAATAAAGTTGAACCTTGGCTAACAGCTATAGCTTTTGGTCTAGTGGTAAGCGCTTGATCCTAACAATTGGTATCAATTGTTAGGATCAAGCGTACCACTAGGCCAAAAGCTATAGTTGGTGGTAACAATGCAACTCCAATCTTTTAAACCGTATAGCAACACAAGCGCCACGGTTCGACCGCTCTACCTAGCACGGGCAATTATTGCACTCCAACAATCCCCCTCCCAATAATTGCACTCCTTGCAATCAATGGGAATCGAACCCGTGACCTTGGCTCTGATACCAATTGTAGGACCGAGCGCTTGCCGCTTTATCAGAAGCTATAGCTGGTGGTAACGGTGAAACTCCAATCTTTTTAAACCGTATAGCAACACAAGCGCCACGGTTCGATCGGTCGGGAAAGGGTAAGACTGATCTCTAAGGGAATTGAGACAGCACCAGCAGTTAGACACGCACCTCCCCTGACTCATGGGCCTGACAGCCCAACCCTAATGCACATAATAGGTGCACTCTGCGCTGCCACATTATAAGGAAATAAAGTTGCACCTTGGCTAACAGCTATAGCTTTTGGCCTAGTGGTAAACGCTTGATCCTAACAGTCGTGTCTGTTGCGACTCCTGCCGGCGCGAGCCTATACTCCCAAGAGATTTTGTTGAATGAAATTCTTAGGTTTGGTGACAAAGTTTTGGTAGAGAATATGTCAAGCTATTGATGTGGGATTTCGATTGCATTGTGGTAATGGACGTGTTGTCTATTTATAGGGCCACCGTGGATTGTTTCCATGGCGTTGTGCGTTTTAGGCCCCAGTCTGGTGAGAAGTGGGACTTCTTTGGCCATGATTCTCGATCGAAGATTCCTTTAGTCTCTGTGATGGAGATGTTTAGCCTATTGTCGTTGGAGAACACTGGATTTATGATCTATGCTTTGGATGCATCCTCTTCTTCGTGCGTAGAGCCTGGTGATATCCCGGTTGCTTGTGATTTCCCTGATGTGTTTGAGGAGATTCCTGGTTTTCCTCTGAGAAGGGAAATTGACTTTAGCATTGAGTTGGTACCTGGTACAGCTCCGATCTCGCGAGCCCCGTATCGTTTAGCGCCCGCCGAGTTGAGGGAGTTGAAGGTGCAAATTAGCGACTTGTTGGAGAAAGGTTTTATTAGGCCGAGTATGTCCCCGTGGGGAGAACCTATCTTGGTTGTAAAGAAAAAGGATGGTTCGATGAGGATGTGCATTGACTTCCGGCAACTGAATAAAGCAACAGTGAAGAATGTTTCAGAAATTCGTATTTTCTTGGGTTTGGCTAGATATTATCGGCGCTTTATCGAGGGATTCTCTAGCATTGCTAAGCCTATGACACAGTTGACCCAGAAAGACAAAAGATATTTTTGGACTGAGCAGTGTGAGAACAGTTTTCTGTTGCTCAAAGAGAAGCTAACTTCTGCGTCTGTGTTTGCTTTGCCGTCTGGTTCAGGTGGTTTTGTGGTTTGTTCGGATGCTTTTCGAATGGATTGGGTTGTGTGTTGATGCAGAATGGTCGAGTCATTGCGTATGCCTCTCGTCAGTTGAAACTGCATGGGACTCGATACCCCGTTCTTGATTTGGAATTGGCAGCAGTGGTCTTTGCCTTGAAGATTTGGCGCCACTACATATATGGCGAGCTGTTTGTGGTGCATACGGACCACAAAAGCCTTCAATATTTGTTTTCTCAGTCAGATTTGAACATGATACAGCGTAGATGGATGGAGCTACTTAAGGATTTTGATTATGAAATCCAATATCAGCCTGAGAAAGTTAATGTAGTTGCTGATGCATTGAGTAGGAAGGCTCAAGTGGCGATGATGGCTTCGTTGTAGATTTCGAAGGTCCATGAGCATCTAAGCACTACTGGTTGGCGATTTTACCCAGGTGAGGATTATGTTGTGGTGTCTTTTCAAGTTGAGCCACAGATTGTTGCGAATATTAGAGCAGCTCAAAGAACAGATCCATACATCCACGAGTTGAAGTGGAAAGCTTGAAATGGACAGTTGGAGGATTATTGTGACACCCGAACCCACAGGAATCACGAGTTGGGGAGTAAATAAAAACTTTCGAAACATAAGAAGGCTAAAACATAATTTGTTATAAGCTGTATTCCTTATAACTTAAAAGAACTCGAAATGCAAGACAACTCAAAGACTAGCAGATACTTATTTGCGCGCCAACTACTGAAGACATTTGTGGAAAACTGTTTTCATTGATAATTGCAATTGTGATTTACAACATCCGAATTTCTACATGAATAAACAGCTGTTGTAATTGATTTCAATACAGTACTTCTTAATCAAAACAGTAACAACTATGACACGGAAAACGTAGGCCTTGGATAAACACAACATCACCCAGTAGCTGGTATCAGCTTTCACCTCCTGTTCGCTCCTCAGCTGTCATACCTGCACCATTTTAACAGCTAATGAGCCTAGGGCTCAGCAAGTAAAACCTGAATATTTACAATTTCATTTAACGCAGGCAGACATCTGAACATACATAAACATTTCTTTCTTAAATCTTGGAGACAGGGGATAATAGCCCAGCTCTCATTATCAATGTCTTTTCTTTAGATTTATGACATATAAGCTCCTCATGGTCAGTGTTGCACATTGATCAAAATGACTTCCGATATCAGTTTTAGCATATAGCTCATATGAAAGGGCAGTCGACATCTAGACAACTGCTCACCCTTCTCCTTGGTGACCGTCAACTATCTATGCCATAATCTTAAAATAAACTTTGGTTCTATTAACATCCTTTTATTTCTTTCAAATTTCTTAAACATCATCGGGTTCCATCATTTAAAACTCTCGCTTCCCCTTTTTAAAACTTTACTGAGTATCGAATTCGACTTTAGGAAACATAACGTTGAAATGAGACCATTCGCAAGAGAAACCAGTCGTAAGGAATAGGAACCAGTCGTAAGAAAATGGAACAGTACTTATGAAACAAAACAGATTCCTACTGTTCGCAAACATCGCTAAAAGAAACCAGCTGGAATGAACAGAAACCAGCTGCAAGATCTTTTACTAAGACAACGTATTAAATGAAACGATGTCGTTGAAGTAAGTAACAAATATGATGACGTAAGACTATTTGCTGATATTTTATAACTTAAGGGACCGACGTCGTTAGCGCATCAACCAGCCGTAAGGAAAAACGTTAAACAACCAGTCGCAAGAAAAACGCTAACATCTATAAAACCAGGCGCAATTAATAGTACCATTCGCAAGACTAATACCAGCTGCAATGAACAGTACTTAGAAACGAATAGAACAACTGCTGAACTATTACCACAAAATGCACCTGCTGATGAACAGTGCATCTGCTGAATTTTTACGAAAGCAATATAACTGCTGGAGAATGCATCTGCTGGTAAACAGTGCATCTACTGGAATTTATGAAAACAACACAACTGCTGAAATTTAACTTTATATTATAACATCAAAACAACAACTATGCAATCAGCCGTTGCCTATCAAACCAAACTTCATAATGATTCGACTAGCAACTACCGATTACACCGTTATCAAATTCTGATATTACAATTACTAAATTGAAGAACATTCATAAACATTCTGGGAATAAACTCGAATACTCAGTACTTTAAAACATCATAAACTTTCTGGAAAACATTTTGGAAGCATCATAAACATCAAAACATCATTTTCGAACCCATCTTCTTTCCTTGAACATGCATAAAATCATTTTAAACAATAACTTCAACATATTTTAAACATGCAGGCAAGCAGATCCATAAAACTACAATATATGCTTCAAATGGTGTAGCAAAGGATCAGCTTTTACTTGCCTTAAACAAAGCTTTGCGACAGCAACCAATTCCTGCAGAAATCTTCTCTTTGAGTAACGCACGAACTCTTCTGGAAATATTTTGAAGAACACTTTAAGACTTTTCTTTGCAAATGATAAGAATCTTACTTTGAAAACAGGTTTTTATATGAAAGGGATTAGTGGCAAGCTACTTGTGAAATCAAGCATGACACACTTAAAGAATTTAGTAAAATTCCCTTCATATCATTTTAATTTGTAAAACACCAAACCTTTTTCAAAAGAATTCATTTGTCCTCCTTAAATATTTTTAAATCAATTTAAAACCAGCTCGTGCATCACTCTTTGGAGTCATCTGCTGGTACCAGCCGCAACGCATCTTATGTTCTGAAATCAATGAATCAGCAATTACATAACATTTAAAATTGCCCATTTGGTCCATGAGGTCAATAAAATGCATAAATGTGGTCCTATGGATTTTGGGGCGTTACAACTCTACCCTCCTTATTAAAATTTCGTCCTCGAAATTTACGTACCAAATAAATGTGGGTAAAGACTTAGCATATCAGCTTCTGTTTCCCAAGTTGCTTCTCGCTCCGACTGATTAAACCATTGTATCTTAACCATAGGAATACTACGGTTTCTTAATTTTCTAATTTCTCGGAGGAGAATTCTTTCTGGTCGCTCTTCATAGCTTAAATCCGGTGTCAACTGGATTGGTTCATGACTTAATATATGCGAAGGGTTGGGAACATATTTCCTCAAAGCTGATACATGAAAAACATTGTGTACTGCTGCCAGCTGCGGTGCCAGTGCTAAACGAAACTGGATTGGTTCATGACTTAATATATGCGAAGGGTTGGGAACATATTTCCTCAAAGCTGATACATGAAAAACATTGTGTACTGCTGCCAGCTGCGGTGCCAGTGCTAAACGATAGGCTAAAGTTCCTATCTTCTCCAAAATTTCACATGGTCCAATATACCTTGGACTCAACTTTCCTTTCTTTCCAAAACGCATAACTCCTTTCATTGGAGCTATTCTCAAAAATACGTGATCACCTATCTCAAAATTCAGTTCCCTTCTTTGATTATCTGCATAACGTTTTCTGCCGACTTTGAGCAGCTTTCATTCTTTCTCTTATCTTCCTAACAGCTGCTGCTGTTTGTTCCACAATGTCTGGTCCCAAACCAGCTCTTTCACCAACTTCATTCCAATGAAGTGGTGTTCTACACTTTCTGCCATAAAGAGCCTCATATGGAGCCATTTGAATCGAAGCTTAGAAACTGTTATTATAGGCAAACTCTACCAGTGGCAATTTCGAATCCCAACTTTCTGAAAAATCCACAATAAAAGCTCTGAGCAAGTCTTCTAAAATCTGAATCACCCTTTCTGATTGTCCATCTGTCTGGGGGTGAAACTCAGTACTGAACGTCAACTTTGTACCCATAACTTTATGCAAACGTTTCCAAAAAGCTGATGTAAATTTAGGATCTCTGTCTGTTATAATAGAAACTGGAACTCCATGTAGCCTCACTATTTCCTTAACATACAATTCTGCGTACCTGCTCACCTCATATGTTGTTTTAACTGGTAAGAAATGAGCAGACTTAGTGAGTCTATCAATTATAACCCAGATGGAGTTATATCCTTGAGCAGTCCTTGGTAATCCAGTCACAAAATCCATCGCTATACATTCCCACTTATATTCTGGAATAGGCAGTGGTTTCAACAATACAGGTGGTCGCTGATGTTCAGCCTTCACCAACTGACACATCAAACATTCAGCTACAAATCTAGCAACATCCCTTTTCATTCCTGGCCACCAATATAACTGCTGGAGGTACTTGTACATTTTCGTACTTCCTGGATGTACTGAATATGGAGCTGTATGCGCTTCTTTCAAAAGATCGGCCCTTAAATCATCTACTTGAGGTACCCAGATTTTGCCCAAATCCTAACCGTACTTCCTGGATGTACTGAATATGGAGCTGTATGCGCTTCTTTCAAAAGATCGGCCCTTAAATCATCTACTTGAGGTACCCAGATTTTGCCCAAATACCTAACAATTCCATCTTCTGAAAAATAGAGACTACCGCCTCTTTCTTTATCTTGTTTAACCCATTTCTTCAATTGTTCATCTTGCAGCTGACCTTCTCGAATTTGGTTTAACAAATTTGATCTTACTGAGAGGTCTGCCAAAATCATATTACTGCTGCTGCTGGACACTATCTCAAGTCCAAATCTTTCAATATCAGTCGCCAATGATTTCTGAATAGTTAGTTGCGCTAGTCCTACTGATTTCCTGCTTTGAGCATCAGCTACCACATTTGCTTTTCCTGGATGATAACTAATAGTACAATCATAATCTTTAACCAGTTCCAACCATCGCCTCTGCCTCATATTCTATTCTTTCTGGGTAAAGAAGTATTTAAAACTTTTGTGATCTGTAAATATCTCACACTTCTCCCCATATAAGTAATGCCTCCATATCTTAAAAGCAAAGACAACAGCTGCCAGTTCTAAGTCATGCGTTGGGTAATTCTTCTCGTGATCCTTCAGCTGTCTAGATGCGTATGATATGACTTTACGATCCTGCATCAACACAGCTCCTAATCCCAACTTTGATGCATCGGTATAAATTACAAATTTTCCTTCATCAGTTGGCATCGTCAATACAGGTGCTTCAATCAATGCTTGCTTCAGTTTGTCAAAACTGTTTTGACAATCAACTGTCCAGTTGTACTTCACCTGTTTTCTTGTTAACGCAGTCAATGGAACAGCTATTTTAGAGAATCCTTGGATAAATCGCCTATAGTATCCAGCTAAACCCAAGAAACTCCTTATTTCTGTAACATTCTTTGGTGCTGGCCAGTCGCGAACAGCTTCTACCTTGGCTGGGTCAACTTCTATTCCATCCTTAGAAATTATATGGCCTAAGAGTGATACTTTCTCCATCCAGAAGTCACATTTGCTAAATTTAGCTAACAACTGCTTATCTTTCAAAATCTGGAGAACGATTCTTAAATGTTGGACATGCTCACGCTTGGTCTTAGAATACACTAAGATATCATCAATGAATACAACTACAAACTGGTCCAGAAATGGTTGAAAGACCCTATTCATTAAATCCATAAAAGCTGATGGAGAATTCGTAAGTCCAAAGGGCATAACTAGGAATTCATAATGACCATACCTAGTTCTAAAGGCTGTTTTATACACATCAGATGCCTTAATTTTCAGTTGATGATATCCCGACCTCAAGTCGATCTTAGAAAATACTACTGACCCTCTCAATTGGTCGAATAGATCTTCTATCCTGGGTAATGGATACTTATTCTTGATCGTCAATTTGTTCAACTATCGATAATCTATAAACAACCTCATACTTCCATCCTTTTTCTTGACGAATAAAACAGGGGCTCCCCAGGGGGAAGTACTTGGTCTAATAAACCCCTTCTCCAACAGATCTTGTATCTGTTCTTTCAATTCTTTCATTTCTGATGGAGCTAATCGATATGGTGGTCTAGATAATATCCCGACCTCAAGTCGATCTTAGAAAATACTACTGACCCTCTCAATTGGTCGAATAGATCTTCTATCCTGGGTAATGGATACTTATTCTTGATCGTCAATTTGTTCAACTATCGATAATCTATAAACAACCTCATACTTCCATCCTTTTTCTTGACGAATAAAACAGGGGCTCCCCAGGGGGAAGTACTTGGTCTAATAAACCCCTTCTCCAACAGATCTTGTATCTGTTCTTTCAATTCTTTCATTTCTGATGGAGCTAATCGATATGGTGGTCTAGATACTGGAGCAGCTCCTGGAATTAGATCAATTGAAAACTCTAACTCCCTATCCGGTGGTAATCCCTGGATATCTTCTGGAAAAACCTCAGAAAACTCATTTACTATTTCCACGTCTGACAGTTGGGGTATCAGTTGCTACTAAGGATGATAAAATTGAAGGAACTTTACTAACATGTTTTGCCAAAAACTGGAATGACTCTTTTCCTGGTGGGTTGACAGCTACTTCTCGTAGTTTAAAGTCAATTACTACCCCATACTTAGTTAGCCAATCTATTCCCAAAATTATATCAAATTCTGGCATTGGTAACACAATCAAATCAGCAGTAATCTTATGTCCTTGAAGCTTGAGTTCTAAACTTCTAAACAGTTCGTGGGATACCAGCTTCTCCCCTGATGGTACCGACACACAATAACCTATCATTACTTGCTCCGACTGGATAGGAAGTTTCTTAACAAACTCAACAGCAATAAATGAATGCGTAGCTCCTGAATCTATCAAAGCCAGAGAAGGAAATCCAGCTATCAAAATTTCACCTGTGACTACTGTCGAGTCTGGAGGAGCTTGTTCAGCTGTCATGACAAAGGCTGTGCTGGTCACCAGTTGCTTGAGCTTTGGACAATTTTTCAAAATATGTCCAGGCATTCCACATTTCTAGCAGACGTTTTGTCCAAGTCTGCATTGCCCCAAATTATTCTTATGACACTTGGGACATTCTGTTCTATTATTACCAGCAGGAACAGAGCTAATAGGTTGGATCAAAAGAGGCTTTTTCTCTTGAGGCCTCTGCTGGTTCTTGTTCTGCTTCTTGAACGGCCTCTGGTCCTTCTGCTGAAAGGCTTGTTGCTTCTGCTACCTTTCTTCATCAACATCTTTCCAATCTCTTTCAATTTGCAGGGCTCTATCCACTGCTTCTCTATAAGTTCTTGGCACAGATAACCTGACATTCATTTTGAACATCGTCTTTAATCCTTCTACAAAGTGACTCAATTTATCTTCTGTGTCGCTTCCTATCAATGGTACAAAATAGCACCCTCTTTCAAACTTCCGCACATACTCCTGTACGGTTAAATTCCCTTGTTTGAGGGTCAAAAATTCCCTCTTCAACTCGGACCTCTTTCCAGCCATGAAGTATTGCTCAAAGAATACTTGTTTGAAATCTGCCCATGTAAGATTCAGCAGATCCACAGACAACTTGGCTCCTTCCCACCAAATCATCGCATCTTCCCTCAACATGTAGATAGCACACTTTGGTCTATCAAAATCAGACATTTGTATATACTCGAAGATAACCTCCATAGATTTAATCCAGCTCTCTGCAACTAGTGGATCAGTAGTACCACTAAATTCCTTGGGTTTCTGTCGTCTAAACTTCTCTTGGGGATCGTCATTACTAGGTCCCCTGCTGCTGGAAGATTGGCCATTGCCTCTGCTATTTTGTTCTACCAGTAGTCTTAACAATTGTGTGATATTAGCATTATTATCACTATCAGTTTCTTCTAGAGTAATACTTCTTCTAGTTCTTCCTCTTCCTGCCATTCTGTATTCTATAGCCCGTAATCCACCACATACATATATCAAAACATGCTAAATAATTTAAAGACAGTGCTCTGAAAATAAACTCACAACTTAGAGGAACAGTCGATGAACTCTGATTCAGCTGATGGTGCATGTGTTTATCTTAGGAATGTTGCTATGATACCATGTTGTGACACCCGAACCCACGGGAATCACGAGTTGGGGAGTAAATAAAAATTTTCGAAACAAAAGAAGGCTAAAAGATAATTTGTTATAAGTTGTATTCCTTATAACTTAAAAGAACTCGAAACGCAAGACAACTCAAAGACTAGAAGATACTTATTTGCGCGCCAACTACTGAAGACATTTGCGGAAAACAGTTTTCATTGATAATTGCAATTGCGATTTACAACATCCGAATTTCTACATGAATAAACAGCTGTTGTAATTGATTTCAATACAGTACTTCTTAATCAATACAGTAACAACTATGACACGGAAAACGTAGGCCTTGGATAAACACAACATCACCCAGAAGCTGGTATCAGCTTTCACCTCCTGTTCGCTCCTCAGCTGTCATACCTGCACCATTTTAAAAGCTAATGAGCCTAGGGGCTATCTTGGAGACAGGGGATAATAGCCCAACTCTCATTATCAATGTCTTTTCTTTAGATTTATGGCATATAAGCTCCTCAAGGTCCGTGTTGCACTTTGATCAAAATGACTTTCGATATCAGTTTTAGCATAAGCTCATATGAAAGGGCAGTCAACATCTAGACAACTGCTCACCCTTCTCCTTGGTGACCGTCAACTATCTATGCCATAATCTTAAAATAAACTTTGGTTCTATTAACATCCTTTTCTTTCTTTCAAATTTCTTAAACATCATCGGGTTCCATCATTTAAAACTCTCGCTTCCCCTTTTTAAAACATTAATGAGTATCGAATTCGACTTTAGGAAACATAACGTTGAAATGAGACCAGTCGCAAGAGAAAACAGTGGTAAGGAATAGGAACCAGTCGCAAGACAGGAACCAGTCGTAAGAAAATGGAACAGTACTTATGAAACAAAACAGATTCCTACTGTTCACAAACATCGCTAAAAGAAACCAGCTGGAATGAACAGAAACCAGCTGCAAGATCTTTTACTAAGACAACGTATTAAATGAAACGATGTAGTTGAAGTAAGTAACAAATATGATGACGTAAGAATATCTTCTGATATTTTATAACTTAAGGGAACAACCTCGTTAGCGCATCAACCAGCCGTAAGGAAAAACGTTAAACAACCAGTCGCAAGAAAAGCGCTAACATCTATAAAACCAGGCGCAATGAATAGTACCAGTCGCAAGACTAATACCAGCTGCAATGAACAGTAATTAGAAACTAATAGAACAACTGCTGAACTATTACCACAAAATGCATCTGCTGATGAACAGTGCATCTGCTGAATTTTTACGAAAGCAATATAACTGCTGGATTTTACAAATAGAATGCATCTGCTGGTAAACAGTGCATCTACTGGAATTTATGAAAACAACACAACTGCTGAAATTTGACTTTATATTATAATATCAAAACAACAACTATGCAATCAGCCGTTGCCTATCAAACCAAACTTCATAATGATTCGACTAGCAACTACCGATTACACCGTTATCAAATTCTGATATTACAACTACTAAATTGAAGTACATTCATAAACATTCTGGGAATAAACTCGAATCCTCAGTATTTTAAAACATCATAAAATTTCTGGAAAACATTTCGGAAGCATCATAAACATCAAAACATCATTTTCGAACCCATCTTCTTTCCTTGAACATGCATAAAATCATTTTAAACAATAACTTCAACATATTTTAAACATGCAGGCAAGCAGATCCATAAAAACAACAATATATGCTTCAAATGGTGTAGCAAAGGATCAGCTTTTACTTGCCTTAAACAAAGCTTTGCGACAGCAACCAATTCCTGCAGAAATCTTCTCTTTGAGTAACGCACAAACTCTTCTGGAAATATTTTGAAGAACACTTTAAGACTTTTCTTTGCAAATGATAAGAATCTTACTTTGAAAACAGGTTTTTATATGAAAGGGATTAGTGGCAAGCTACTTGTGAAATCAAGCATGACACACTTAGAGAATTTAGTAAAATTCCCTTCATATCATTTTAATTTGTAAAACACCAAACCTTTTTCAAAAGAATACATTTGTCCTCCTTAAAATATTTTTAAATCAATTTAAAACCAGCTCGTGCATCACTCTTTGGAGTCATCTGCTGGAACCAGCCGCAACGCATCTTATGTTCTGAAATGAATGAATCAGCAATTACATAACATTTAAAATTGCCAATTTGGCCCATGAGATCAATAAAATGCATAAATGTGGTCCTATGGATTTTGGGGCGTTACAATTATTATGTCTCTTCTAATGGTTGTTTGAGATTTCGTGGCAGGTTGATAGTGCCAAATCTGATTGATTTGAAGGAGGAGATCTTGAGAGAAGCACACTGTAGTAGACATAGTGTCCATCCTGGTGCAAGGAAGATGTACCATGCTTTGAAGCCGCACTTCTGGTGGGCAGGTTTGAAGGGTGATATTGCTGACTTTGTTGCACGTTGTCTGAACTGCCAGCAATTAAAGACAGAAAGGATGAGACCTGGTGGTTTATTTTAGAGCTTAGAGGTGCCCAAATGGAATTGGGAGCACATAGCTATGGATTTTGTAACCCATTTGCCTCATTCCAGCATAGGATGCGATGGTGTGCGGGTTGTTATTGATAGATTGTCGAAGTCACTTCATGTCCGACAATATGACGTATTCTTTGAAGAAAATGGCGAAGCTGTACATAGATTGCATGGTGCGATTGCATGGTGTGCTTGTGACTATTGTATCAGATCGTGATCCGAGGTTTACTTTCAGTTTTTGGAAGAGTTTGCAAACATATTTGGGTATCAGATTGGCTACGAGTACTTCTTATCATCCCCAAACCGATGGCCAATCTGAGAGGACTATCCAGATTTTAGAGCATATGTTTAGAGCTGTTGTTATGGATTTCAGTGGTAGCTGGAAAGATTCGCCGTCTTTGGTGGAGTTTTCTTATAATAACAGCTACCATGTCACGATTGGTATGTCACAATTTGAAGCTTTGTATGGTAGGAAGTGCAGATCGCCGATTTGTTGGGAAGAAGTGGGGGAGAAGCAGCTGTCTTCTTAGAATTTGTGCAGCATATGAGAGATCAAGTAGATCTGATTCGACAACATATGAAAGCTGCACAAGATCGTCAAGCTAGCTATGCGAACAGGAGGCATAGGCCTCTAGAGTTTCAGGTTGGAGATCTGGTTTTCTTGAAAGTTTCTCCTTTTCGAAGCGTTATGAGATTTGGTGTGATCACCCGAACCCACGGGGTCACATGATTTGGGGCGAATTAAAATTTTGAAATAAAAATAAGGGCTAAATGACAATTTGTTATAAGCTGTATGTCTTATAACTTAGAAAAAAATTCGAAACACAAACACAAAACTGACGCACAAATACTCTCGGCGCCAAGTACTGAAATTTTGCGGAAAACAGATTTCATATATAAACAGCAATTGCGATATTACATCTGAAATTATATATGAATTTTACTGCTTTTGCAATTGATCTAATACAGATGTCTAAGATAAAAGACAACAGATAAGACACAGGAAAACACTGTCCATAGATAAACACTTCACCACCCAGCTGTCTCAGCTTCCACCTTCCGCTTGACCCTTAACTGTCTCACCTGCACCATTTTAAAAGCTAATGAGCCTAGGGGCTCACCAAGTAAAATCTGGATAATAGCAAAATCATTTAATGCAGGCAGACATCTGAACATATTCGTAACTGAGTTTAAGGAACTTCATTTAAACATAAACATTCTTAAACTTTCTTTCTTGAACTTTCTTTCATAACTTTCGTAAGCTTGGATGTGGGGATAATAGCCCAGATCCCTTCGTTTAAATTATTTAAACTTTCTGATTTATGGCTTAGAAGCTCTCCTTAGGTCCAATATGAACTTGAGCAAATGACTACTGATATCAGTTCTTAGCATATAGCTCAATATGAAGGGGTATACAGATCCGTCAATCCATAATCCTGATCCTTCCTATTTGAAGGGGCACACTGGTTCGTCAGTCAGGCACTCACCCTCCCTTATGACCTTCTGTTATCTATGCCATAAATCTTTAAAATAACTTTCGTTCCTTTAAACTCTTTTCTTTTGAAATCTTCTTTGAAATCAGCTTTTGAATTCAGCTTTTGAAATTTCACTGGGTTCGCTTCTTTTAAAACTTTGCTTCCCATTTTAAAACTTACTGAATATCAGATTTGACTACTAGAAAGTAATCGTTGAAATAGAAACAGCTTTCTCTAAAAGAAACTGTACTGGAAAGCCAAACATATTTCGACTATGGAAACAGATCTTACACTCGAAATAGTATAAGCTAAAGTCGAAACAGATGTCGTTGGTCAACTCAGATATCAACGCGGGAACAGTGCTTGGAAAAGAAACAGACGTATCCAGCAGAATAATGTTTAGAAATAAAAAAGCTGCGACTCGGTCAACTCAGCAGTCAACGAAATTCGTAAACGACTCAGCAGTGAAGTATTTAATACGGTGAAATCTGACCAAAATCTGATGTGTAGAGAAACACGAAAACTGAATTGAATACTGCTGATTTAAACATGAGATTTAGTCGCTAACATAGGAAACAAAATCTGACTAAGAACTTGGTACTGCAACATCGCGAACGACATCTATGATACCAGTTCTGCCTATCAAACCAGACTTAGCTTCTGATTCAACTAGCATCTCCGATTACATAGAGTCAAATTCAAACGTTACCATTTACCAGAAAGAAGAACAATTCATGAATATACATGAATCAAATCTGAAATCCTCAGTATCTTTAAACATCTTTTTTTAAAAAAACATACTCGAAAAACTTGGAAGTATAAACATAACTTTTGAACCCAAACTTTCTTTCTTAAACATTCATAAATCTTCTTTGAACATGAACTTAAACATAACTTTAACCTAATGGCAAGCAGATCCATAAAATGGGAAAATTAATATATGCTTCAAATGGTGTAGCAAATGATCAGATTTTACTTGCCTTAGAACGTGAGCTTTACAACAGCAGCTGGTTTCCTGCAGCGTTCCTCCTTAAGCAATCAACACGAGCTCTTTTGAAATATTTTGAAAAAACACAAAAGAGTTTGCATCCTGTAAATGAAATGTTTTTGTATGGGAGGGATTAGTGGCAAAGGAGGTGTAGTCATCAAGCATGACACACCTTAAATCTATGAAATTTTAGTAAAAATTCCCTCTCCATTTTTTAATTTGCAAATATACCAAACCCTTTTTAAAAGAAATCATTTTGTCCTCCCAAGATCATTTAAACAGATTTCTAAAATCTGCTCGTGCATTGCGCTTGGAGTGACATCTGCTGGAACTTGCTGTGTTGTACCTCATTCTGAAATCAATAAAAACATCTTATGCTAACATTTTAAATTGTCATTTTGACCTTGAAATAAATAAAATGCATATATGTGATCCTATGGATTTTGGGGCGTTACAACTCTACTCTCCTTATTGAAATTTCGTCCCCGAAATTTACTATCAAAAACGATACGGGTAAAGGTTAAGCATATCAGCTTCTGTCTCCCATGTAGCTTCTCGCTCACATTGGTTAGACCATTGTATCTTAACCATAGGAATACTACGGTTTCTTATATCTCTGCATAACTTAAATATGGCGCTAACTGGATTGGCTCATGGCTTAGCACATGCGAAGGGTTAGAAATATACTTCCTCAAAGCTGAAACATGAAAAACGCTATGCACTGCTGACAGCTGCAGGGGAAGCTAACGTTCCTACTCTTTCTAAAATCTCATATGGTCCAATATATCTTGCACTCAGCTTTCCTTTCTTCCCAAAACCCATTACTCCTTTCATTGGAGCAATTTTCAAAAATACATGATCACCAATCTCAAAACTCAGATCTCTTCTCCTATTATCTGCGTAACTCTTCTGACGACTTTGAGCAGCTTTCATTCGTTCTTTTATCTTTCTAACAGCTTCTGCTGTTTGTTCCACTACATCTGGTCCTAATCCAGTCCTCTCACCAACTTCATCCCAATGAAGGGGTGTTCTACATTTACGGCCATTGAGAGCTTCATAGGGAGCCATCTGGATAGATGTTTGAAAACTGTTATTGTACGCAAATTCTACCAATGGTAGCTTTAGATCCCAATTCTCTGAAAAATCCACAATACCTGAGCAAATATTCTAAATCTAAATCACCCTTTCTGATTGACCATCTATCTGGGGGTGAAAGGCGGTGCTAAAGGTCAGCTTTGTACCCATAGCTCTATGCAAACTCTTCCAGAAAGCTGAGGTAAACTTCGGATCTCTATCCGATACTATGGAAACTTGAACACCATGTAGCCTCACTATTTCCTTTACATACAAATCTGCATATCTACTCACATCATAGGTTGTCTTAACTGGTAAGAAGTGAGCAGACTTAGTGAGTCTATCTATTATAACCCAAATAGAGTTATATCCTTGAACAGTCTTAGGTATACCAACTACAAAGTCCATCGCTATACACTCCCACTTCCATTCTGGAGTAGTCAGTGGCTTCAGTAATCCTGCTGGTCTTTGGTGTTCAGCTTCAGTAATCCTGCTGGTCCTTATACATCTTAGTACTCCCTCGATGTACAGAATACGGGGCTGTATGGGCCTCTGTCATAAGATCTGATCGCAAGGTGTCTACTTGGGGCACCCAGATCCTATCCTGAAATCTGATTATTTCTCCTTCTGAAAAGTAGAGGTTGCTGCCTCTCTCTCTATCTTGCTTAACCCACTTCTGAAGTTGCTCATCTTTGGGTTGTCCTTCTCGAATCTGATCTATCAGATTTGACCTTATAGCGAGATCTGCCAAAACCATAGTACTACCGCTGGGCACTACTTCTATTCTCGACTTCTCAATATCATAAGCCAATGGTCTTTGCACCAAAAGCTGAGCTAAACCAATAGACTTCCTACTCAAGGTATCCGCCACCACACTGGCTTTTCCTGGGTGATAAATGATCGTACAATGATAATCCTTCACCAGCTCTAACCATCTTCTCTGCCTCATATTCAATTCCTTCTGGGCAAAGAAATACTTGAGGCTCTTATAATTAGTGAATATTTCACACTTCTCCCCATAGAGACAATGTCTCCAAATCTTAAGGGAAAAGACAACAGCTGCAAGTTCTAAATCATGCGTAGGATAATTCTTCTCATGATTCTTAAGTTGTCTAGAAGCATAAGTAATCACTCTTCGGTCCTGCCTCAACACAGCACCTAGACCCATCTTAGACGCATCTGTATAAATAACAAACATTCCTTGATCAGATGGCATAACTAACACAGGGGCTGATATCAGCGCTTGCTTCAACTTGTCAAAGATGTTTTGACATTCTGGGGTCCACTCATACTTAACCAGCTTTCTTGTCAGCGAGGTCAAGGGAACAACTATCTTAGAAAATCCTTGGATAAATCGCCATATCCAGCTAATCCCAAGAAACTCCTTATCTCTGAAACAGATCTTGGTACTGGCCAGTCTCGAACAACTTCTACCTTGGCTGCGTCAACTTCCAATCCATCCTTAGATATAATATGACCTAAAAATGCTACTTTCTCCAACCAGAAGTCGCACTTGCTGAACTTAGCAAACAACTGCTTACTCTTCAAAACTTGAAGCACAGTCCTCAAATGATCGACATGCTCAATTCTGGTCTTAGAATATATTAAGATATCATCTATGAACACAACTACAAACTGATCCAAAAATGGTTGGAAAACTCTGTTCATTAAATCCATGAAAGCTGATGGAGCATTCGTAAGTCCAAAAGGCATTACTAAGAACTCATAGTGACCATAACGAGTTCTGAAGGCTGTCTTGTAGACATCTGATGGCTTGATCTTTAACTGGTGGTAATCAGACCTCAAATCAATCTTAGAAAAGACTACTGATCCTTTCAACTGGTCGAAAAGATCTTCAATTCTAGGAAGGGGATAGTTATTCTTAATCGTCAGCTTATTCAGCTCTCTATAATCTATACACAACCTCTAACTTCCATCCTTCTTCTTAACGAAAAGAACAGGGGCTCCCAGGGGACGTACTTGGTCTAATAAATCCTTTGTCTAATAAATCTTGTATCTGTTCTTTTAATTCCTTCATCTCTGATGAAGCTAAACGGTAGGGTGGTCTAGAAATTGGAGTAGCTCCTGCAACTAAGTCAATAAAAAATTCCAGTTCTCTTTCTGGTGGTAGTCCATGGATATCCTCTGGAAAAACCTCGGGAAACTCATTCACCACCTCCACATCTGAAAGTTGGGGCTTACTATCCGTTGTTAAAGACGACAAGCATGTCAAAAATCCTACCCCTCCTTTCCTCAAACAACGTTGAGCCTTAAGAGCTGATATAATACGAGGAATCCTCCAAACATGATTGGCCTCGAACTTAGGTACTGTTACACAGAAGCCTATAGTTACTTGGTCCGGCTTAATGGGTAACTTCTTAGCAAACTTGGCTGCTATAAAGGAATGAGTAGCTCCTGAATCTATCAAAGCCATAGAAGGCAAACCAGCAATCATAATCTTACCCGTGACTACGGTCGAGTCTGGGTTGGCTTGATCAGCTGTCATCACGTAGGCTCTACCGGTCACCAGTTGCCTTGACTTTGGGCAATATTTCAAAATATGCCCTGGAAACCCACATCTGTAGCAGACATTCTGTCCAAGTATGCATTGACCAGAGTGTATATTCTGACACTTAGGACACACCGGTCTACTGCTGTTGCTGGCTGGAACTGCACTAATAGGTTGGATCGGTAGAGGTTTCTGCTCTTGAGGCCTTTGCTGACTCTTATTCTACTTCTTGAATGGCCTCTGATCCTTCTGCTGAAAGGCCTGCCTCTTCTGCTGCCTTTCTTCATCAACATCTTTCCAGTATCGTTCAATTCGCAGGCCTCTATCCACTACTTCTCTGTAAGTCCTTGGCACAGATAGCCTAACGTTCATCTTTAACATAGGCTTTAATCATTCCACAAAATGGCTTAACTTTCTTCTGGGTCGTTACCTATCAAAGGTACAAAGTAACACCCTCTTTCAAATGCCCGCACATACTCCTGCACGGTCATTCCCCCTGATTCAGGGTCAGAAACTCCCTCTTCAATTCAGACCTCTTATCTGCCGTGAAGTACTGCTTATAGAATACTTGTTTAAAATCCGCCCAAGTAAGATTCAACAAGTCCACAGACATCTTAGCTCCTTCCCACCAAATCATGGCGTCATCTCTTAACATGTAGATAGCACATCTTGACCAATCTAAATCTGGCATCTGGAGGTACTCAAAAATAACCTCCATTGATTTGATCCAGCTCTCAGCAACTAATGGATCTGTTGTACCACTAAACTCCTTTGGCTTCTGTTTTCTGAACTTTTCTTGGGAATCATCATGGCTTGGTCCTCTACGGCTAGAAGATTGGCCATTACCTCTGCCGGTTTGCTCTACCAGCAGTCTTAGGAGTTGAGCGATACTAGCATTTCTGTCAGGGTTGGTTTCCTCTAAGGGAGTACCTCTTCCACCTCTTCCTCTTCCTGACATCTTATAATCTATAACCCGTAATCTATCACATATAATTTATCAGAACATGCTAAAAATTCAAAGACAATGCTATGAAAATAAACTCAAAGCTTTGGAGAAACGGTCGATGAAATCTGATCCAACAGACATTGCATGTGTTTATCTCAGGAACATTGCTCTGATACCAATGTTGTGATCACTCGAACCCACGGGGTCACGAGATTTGGGACGAATTAAAATTTTGAAATGAAAAGAAGGGATAAACGGCAATTTGTTATAAGCTGTATTTCTTATAACTTAGAAAAAAAATTCAAAACACAAACACAAACTGACGCACAAATACTCTCGGCGCCAAGTACTGAAATTTTGCGGAAAACAGATTTCATATATAAACAGCAATTGCGATATTACAACATCTGAAATTCTATATGAATTTACTACTGTTGCAATTGATCTAATACAGATGTCTAAGATAAAATACAACAGCTAAGACACAGGAAAACACTGTCCATAGATAAACACTTCACCACCCAGCTGTCTCAGCTTCCCCCTTCCGCTTAACCCTTAACTATCTCACCTACACCATTTTAAAAGCTAATGAGCCTAGGGGCTCTGCAAGTAAAATCTGGATAATAGCAAAATCATTTAATGCAGACAAACATCTGAACATATTCATAACTGAGTTAAAGGAACTTCATTTAAACATAAACATTCTTAAACTTTCTTTCTTGAACTTTCTTTCATAACTTTTGTAAGCTTGGATGTGGGGATAATAGCCCAGATCCCTTCGTTTAAATTTTTTAAACTTTCTGATTTATGGCTTAGAAGCTATCCTTAGGTCCAATGTGCACTTGATCAAATGACTACTGATATCAGTTTTAGCGTATAGCTCAATATGAAGGGGTATACAGATCCGTCAATCCATAATCCTGATCCTTCCTATTTGAAGGGGCACACTGGTTCATCAGCCAGGCACTCACCCTCCCTTATGACCGTCTGTTATCTATGCCATAAATCTTTAAAATAAACTTTCGTTCCTTTAAACTCTTTTCTTTTGAAATCTTATTTGAAATCAGCTTTTGAAATCTCACTGGGTTTGCTTCTTTTAAAACTTTGCTTCCCATTTTAAAACTTACTGAATATCAGATTTGACTACAAGAAAGTAATCGTTGAAATAAAAACAACTTTCTCTAAAAGAAACTGTACTGGAAAGCCAAACAGATTTCGACTGTGGAAACAGATATTACACTCGAAATAGTATAAGCTAACGTCGAAACAGATGTCGTTGGTCAACTCAGATGTCAACGCGGGAACAGTGCTTGGAAAAGAAACAGATTTATCCAGCAGAATAGTGTTTAGAAATAAAACAGCTGCGACTAGGTCAACTCAGCAGTCAACGAAATTCGTAAACGACTCAGCAGTGAAGTATTTAATACGGTGAAATCTGACCAAATATGATGTGTAGCGAAACACAAAAGCTGAATTGAATATTGCTGATTTAAACATGAGATTTAATCGCTAACATGGGAAACAAAATCTGACTAAGAACTTGGTACTGCAACATCGCGAACGACATCTATGATTCCAGTTCTGCCTATCAAACCAGACTTAGCTTCTGATTCAACTATCATCTCCGATTACATAGAGTCAAACTCAGCAGTCAACGAAATTCGTAAACGACTCAGCAGTGAAGTATTTAATACGGTGAAATCTGACCAAATATGATGTGTAGCGAAACACAAAAGCTGAATTGAATATTGCTGATTTAAACATGAGATTTAATCGCTAACATGGGAAACAAAATCTGACTAAGAACTTGGTACTGCAACATCGCGAACGACATCTATGATTCCAGTTCTGCCTATCAAACCAGACTTAGCTTCTGATTCAACTATCATCTCCGATTACATAGAGTCAAATTCAAACTTTACCATTTACCAGAAAAAA
Organism: Dorcoceras hygrometricum; assembly: GCA_001598015.1. Lineage (NCBI taxonomy): Eukaryota > Viridiplantae > Streptophyta > Magnoliopsida > Lamiales > Gesneriaceae > Dorcoceras > Dorcoceras hygrometricum. The sequence continues at coordinate 73,931 of KV016235.1, forward strand.
GAACAATTCCTGAACATACATGAATCAAATCTGAACTCTTCAGTATCCTTAAACATCTTTTCTTTTAAAACATACTGGAAAAACTTGTAAGCCGAAAACATAACTTTTGAACCCCAAGCTTTCTTTCTTAAACATTCATAAATATTCTTTGAACAGGAACTTAAACATAACTTTAACATAAAGGCAAGTAGATCCATAAAATGAGAAAATCAATATATGCTTCAAATGGTGTAGCAAAGGATCAGCTTTTACTTGCCTTAGAACGTGAGCTTTACAACAGCAGCTGGTTTCCTGCAGTGTTCCTCCTTAAGCAATCAACACGAGCTTTTGATGTCAGGCCTCGTGCTCACAACAGACAAAACATGCGGAAGCTTATTAAAAAGTGGGTAAAATTTTCGCGTTTAGGCATGAAGGTTTAAAACATATAATTTAAAATAACGCAATACTCAAAATAGTATACCAGTTTACAAAATCACTACAACAATAACAATATAGCGTGAAACAAGTATCAGACTCCAATGAATAGATACATCAACAAGCGCAGGGCAACCCCCTGGCTGACTGGACTGATACAATATATATATATGCTATATGCATCTGGGATACTCTATCCACCTCCCGAGGCTCCACAAGCTGGGTTAAATCCACGCCCAGCTACATTACCTGAAAAAAAACATAGGCAACAAAACAAACCAAGCCCCGGAGGGACATGGGGTCAAACCCCAGTACGGAGAGCAACAATAACAGTTAAAGAAACAGCATAAGATAAAATGCAAATGAAAAGCAGAAAAGCAAGGCTACCACCGAACACCGGGAGCAAACAGATTCCAAAGGCTGCTCAACCAGCCGCAACCAGATGACATATATGAGGTGTGAGAGCTACTCACTCCACTCATATGCATACTCAACCTACTGTCGGCCAACCCATAAGGTGTGAGAGCTACTCACTACGCTCATGGTGGTCAACCATATCAGCAGGGAGAAACCACGTGAGGTGTGGGAGCTACCCACTCCGCCCAGCACCTTAACACATACCATCCAGGCACTACAAGGTACGGCAATAACAGAGATCTGGATGCATAAAGAAATGCTTGTATGCAAATTAACAGCAGGCAACAACATAGCACAGCATACACGAAACAACAGTCAACAATCATTACACATAACCACGCCAGATCTCACACATTATCTCAGCTGATTTCCAAGCTATAACAAGCTCAATCCGTACCTTTCCTGCGCAACAATTACCACTGAAAGGGATCCCGAAGACTCTGATAAAATCCTGCTAAACAACAAGCACAATACTCAGGGATCTAACAGAAACTCACGGCTGGGAGCTACGCTCAACCAACACCGTTTTCTACTACCACAACTTCATAAGGAGCTTAAAACGGGGCTAGGAACAAGATCTCAACACGAGGAAATGAATTTGTACCTGCTACTGCAAAAATTCACGAACTGGCAGCAACTTCTCGTTCCTCAACTATCCCACCACAGCCTCCAAAAGTTGTATATGATGAAGGAGCTTCTCGAGAGGAGTCCAACGCTACCTCGCTCAAGCAAAACAACCACCGGAAACGATGGGAATCCACCGGAAAACCTCACGGTGAACAGTAACCTAGGGTTCGAGAAACAGAGAGCGAATGCCGGGAAAATATTCTAAGTATGGGAACTAATAATCCACAACGAAGACCAAGTCTTGCTATTTATAAAACTCTCAACTGCTGCTACCAGCAGGAACGCATTGCCACCGACATAAATCAGTCGACACCATCAATATCCCAAACCAGCAGGTACCAACTAAGCAGCAGACGCAAGAACCAACTGCTGATTCTCCAACAATGCTAAAACAAATCGCAAAGCAAACTAACGGCTGGTTCTCAAAACGGCGTCGCACCAACTTATTCAAACGACGTCGCATAGAATGCTATACCAGCAGCTGGTCATCCAGTCGCAAGATCAAAACAATGCAACGCTTCTCTCTACTGGTTCCAGTCGCAACCTCAAAACGCAGCGTTGCAACTAACTCAAACGACGTCGCTCCGCTGACGTCATCAAATCTGATAGCAGCACTCGCTAAATACCAGCAGCAAGCTACAGTAACGAACAAATCTCTCGCAGCTGGACAATCAGTCGTAACATCCAAACGACGACGTTTCCTCTCGAGCTACAGGAATGTTGACCCGCGTTGACATCTGCTTCTGCTGAACAACCAGCAGACACACACACACGCGATCCCACCAGCTGGTACCAGACGCAACTTCCAAACGACGTCGCGCCAACTAAACTAAACGCAGTCGTTTTAGCCCTCAACGCAAATACACTAATGCATCTGCAGATTACAACACGCGCAACCAGACTTCACGCAAACGACGTCGTTTCATACCCTGCTTTACCAAAACACGCATCGACTGGTTTTTCCACCGACCAGCTGCTAGCTCACAAAACCAGCTTTTACTCAAAAATCTCAAAAACACGAAAACAACCAGAATTGCTCCAATTGCTATTTCAGACCCGAAAATGCAAACCAAACTCTCAAACAGAGATTTGAGTCAGCGGAGATCTCCAAAAACCGATACAATCCAACAAATTAATCTTAATACAAATCCAGGTCTCACATTTCTCCCACACTAAAAAGGATTTCGTCCTCGAAATCAAACAACAACAATTCTGAATCAGAAAAACAACAGAAATCAAAACAACAACTGGAAGCCAACAAAAAACTCGTCCAACACAAGGCCAAGAGTCTCAAATAACTGAGCAAACACATTACAGTCACTAGGGAAGAATAAAATCAAAAGCTACCAACTACTGGAAATATAGCTCAACAGCTATTCAAACAGATGCGGCCACTCACACTGCATCTTTTCTTCCAGCTCCCAAGTAGCTTCTTCCATTCCATGTTTGCTCCACTGCACCATCACCAACGGAATGGTCTTGTTTCTCAGCTGTTTCTCTTTTCGGCCAAGGATTTGCAAAGGATATTCCTGATAGCTCAACGACTGGTCTAGCTCTACCTCGTCAGTTCCAAGCACATGAGACGGATCTGGCTCATACTTCCTCAACATTGAAACGTGAAAGACGTCGTGAAGAGAGGACAACTCTGATGGCAACAACAACCGATACGCTAAAGGGCCAATCCTCTCAACAATCTCATACGGACCAACGTAACGAGGGGCTAACTTCCCTTTGCGTCCAAAGCGCATCACACTGCGAAACGGAGAAACCTTGAGAAATACACGATCACCAACCTGAAACTCAAGAAGTCGACACCTCTTATTCGCATAACTGGCTTGGCGATCTTGGGCAGCTTTCATTCATTTTCTAATAAGATCCACGTGATCTTTCATTTGCTGCACAAATTCAGGGGCAGATAGCTTCTTCTCCCCCACTTCTTCCCAACACACTGGCGATCTGCACTTGCGGCCATACAAAGCCTCGAAAGGCGCCATGCCAATCGTCACTTGGTAGCTGTTATTATACGAAAACTCGACCAAAGACAACGCGTCTTGCCAGCTACCTCCGAAATCCAACACAACAGCGCGCAACATATCCTCTAACGTCTGGATAGTTCACTCAGATTGGCCATCTGTCTGGGGATGATACGCGGTACCCATAGCCAATCGAGTGCCCAAGGCTGTCTGCAAACTCTTCCAAAACCTGGAAGTAAACCTCGGATCTCGGTCAGACACTATTGAAACAGGCACACCGTGCAATCTAACAACAAAATCAACGTACAGCTTCGCCATCTTCTTCAACGAGAAGGTCATCCCATAGGGAATGAAATGTGCAGACTTCGACAAACGGTCTACAACTACCCAAATAGCATCGCATCCTCTGCTGGAACGAGGCAGATGCGTCACAAAATCCATCGCAATGTGCTCCCAATTCCATTGGGGCACCTCTAAACTCTGCAACAGACCACCGGGTCTCATCCTTTCGGCCTTTACCATCTGGAAATTCAAACAACGAGCAACGAAACCAACAACGTCACTCTTTAGGCCAGCCCACCAAAAGTGCGGCTTCAAAGCATGGTACATCTTCCGTGCACCAGGATGAACACTATGTCTGCTGCAATGCGCCTCACGAAGGATCTCCTCATTCAAATCAATCAGATTGGGCACAACCAACCTGCCCCGAAAACGCAAACAACCATCGGACGAAACAGAATAGTCCTCAAGTTCGCCAGCCCTAACTTTCAACTTCAATTCGTGGATAGACGGATCGGTCCTCTGAGCTGCTCGAATGCTAGAAACAATCTACGGTTCCACTTGGAACGAAGAAACCATCACACAATCCTCAGCCGGGTATCTCCAACCCGTAGTGTTGAGATGCTCTTGATCCTTAGAGATGTACAACGATGCAAGCATCTCACTAACCTTCCTGCTCAAAGCATCAGCCACTACGTTAGACTTCCCAGGATGATATTTAATCTCACAGTCAAAGTCCTTTAGCAGCTCCATCCACCGGCGCTGTCTCATGTTCAAGTCAGGCTGCGAAAACAGATAGTGCAAACTCTTGTGGTCGGAGTACACCACAAACTGCTCGCCATACAGGTAGTGACGCCAGATCTTTAACGCAAAGACCACCGCCGCTAGCTCCAAATCATGAACTGGGTAACGAGTCTCGTGCGGTCTCAACTGCCGCGAGGCATACGCAATGACTCGACCATTCTGCATCAACACACAACCCAATCCATTTAGCGCAGCGTCAGAACAAACCACAAAACCACCTGAACCGAATGGCAGAGCCAGAACAGGCGCAGTAGTCAACTTTTCCTTGAGCAGTTGAAACGCATTCTCACACTGCTCAGTCCAAACAAACCGCTTATCCTTCTGGGTCAATTGCGTCATCGGCTTTGCTATACTTGAGAATCCCTCAATGAAGCGACGATAATAGCCAGCCAGACCCAAGAAACTGCGAATCTCAGACACATTTCTTGGTCGCTCCCAGTTTAAGACAGCATCCACTTTACTGGGATCCACAGAAATACCATCCGCTGAAATGACATGACCCAGAAACACTGCACGTTCCAACCAGAACTCGCACTTTGAGAACTTTGCATACAACTGCTGTTCTCTCAACCTCTGAAGAACAATTTCCATGTGCTCCTTGTGCTCCCTCGGAGTCTTTGAGTACACCAGGATGTCGTCTATAAAAACAATCACAAACTGATCTATGAACTCTCGGAAGACTCGGTTCATCAGATCCATGAAGACTGCAGGCGTTTGTCAACCCAAACGGCATCACCAAAAACTCAAAATGTCCGTACCTCGTACGAAACGCAGTCTTCGAAACATCCTGATCTCTCACTCGCAGCTGATGGTACCCAGATCACAGATCGATCTTCGAATACACCGCAGAACCTTGCAACTGATCAAACAGATCATAGATTCTCGGCAACGGGTACTTATTCTTGACAGTGGCTTTATTTAACTGGCGAAAATCAATGCACATCCGCATTGAGCCATCCTTCTTCTTCACAAACAAAATGGGTGCTCCCCAAGGCGACATACTAGGTCGGATAAAACCTTTCTCCAGCAAATCATCTAACTGAACCTTGAGTTCCCTCAACTCCGCAGGCGCTAGACGATACGGGGCACGAGAAATCGGAGCTGTGCCAGGCACCAACTCTATGCTGAAGTCTATCTCCCGCCTCGGAGGAAAACCAGGAATCTCCTCCGGAAACACGTCGGGGAAGTGTCGCACCACGGGGACGTCACTAAGCTGAACACTAGAAGAAGAAGACGCATCCAAAGCGTAGATCATAAAGCCATCATTTCCCAGAGACAACAAACTGAACATTTCCATCACGGAAACCAACAGAATCTTCGATCTAGAGTCCTGGCCGTAGAAGTCCCACTTCTCGCCAGACAAAGGCCTAAAGCAAACAATCCCATGGATGCAATCCACGGAGGCCCTATAGTTGGACAGCACATCCATCCCAACTATACAATCGAAATCCCAAAGCATCAAACGGATCAAATTCGCTAACAAGGCATGCTCACCAAACCGCAACACACCATCCAACAAAATCTCTTGCGAGAACAGGCTCACACCACCGGGGGTAGAAACAGAAACAACATCGCGCAAAGGCATGGTACACAAACCATGCTCAACAACAAACGAATCAGAAATAAATGAATGCGATGCACCGGTGTCAAACAACACACGAGCAGGAAATTCAAAAACAAAACATGTACCTCCAATCACCCGGCTCGGTGTCTCCTCGGCCTGCTCCCTCGTGAAGGCGTTAACCTGAGCATGCTGGGGTCCTGGAAAGAAAGGCTGAGATGACTGGCCAAAATGCGAAGGGCCAGGCTGCTGAAACGGCCTAAACGGAGTCTCACCAAAATGGGGCTGCTGAAACTGCTGCGAACGGCCCCTGGACTGACCTCCACGACCCTGAGGCTGGGCTGCGATCCAGCTGACGAACACAATCTCGCAAAGTTCCTGTACTGACCACAAAGGTTGCAGGAGCCCTGCACCCCTACACACTGCGTGGAAGAATGACTCCCAACACAAAAGCCACAAAACTCAGTCCGAGAACCACTGCTACTCGAACTGCCAGAACCAGAAGACCCTGAACCAGACTTTTATCTTGACTTGCTGACATCTAGGTCGAAACCTCTGACGGCCAGACTGCTGAGCCACCTGCTGCTGTTGGGGATAATGAGCGGACAGAGAACTCTGAGACGACTGAGTTCCCTGACCAATGGGTCTGCCACCCTGCAACGCCTAAGCTACCTGCGCTCTGCGCGCACTACGGCTCCTCATGCCCTCCTCAATGTGGATAGCAGTATCCACGGCCTCAGCATACGACTTGGGCTTGCTTGTCAAGACACTCTGGTACAACTCTGCATTCAAGCCCTCCACGAATCTGGTACTCTTGGCCCTCTCCCGGCCAGCAACATGCGGAACATAAGCCAACAATGCAGAAAACTTGCGAGCATGCTCCAAAAACTCAAACTCCCGCTCACGGGCAGCCACATAAGAATCGGGGTCATACTCCTGCCGGAAGGTCTCACAAAAAGTGCCCCAAGTAATACCAAATCCAGTCTCCACTAAGGTACTAGACGCACCTCGCCACCAACGCTCTGCGGCCTTCCTCAACAAAAAGGTTACTAACCTCAACCGGAGTTCATCGTCATACTGAGTCCGATCAAAAATATGTATGACGTTATAGAGCCACGAATCAGCATCCTCACTTGACTCATCGCCATTGAAGACAGGAGGATTCATCCTCTGAAACCGAGCTATAACCACATCCATTCTCTCTACCGGAGCCGGCGGAGCCTCATCCTCCTCTTCTCCACTACTCTCAAGAGTACGACTAGGAGCACTATACTGATCCCTCGTTCTGTCCTCCTGATTCCTGGAACTGCCCCCTACCTCTACCATGACGTCTAGGCGGCATCTAAAAGACGCTCAACAGGATAAGGAAAAACAGGACATATACAGCATATAACATACGTATGCAGCACGTAAGTCACATAAGTCAAGCACATGCAACACACAACACTGTGCCTAGACTCAAAAGTGATCAAAGAAATTGAGCTTATCCCAGATTAAGCTCTGATACAAAAAATGTCAGGCCTCGTGCTCACAACAGACAAAACATGCGGAAGCTTATTAAAAAGTGGGTAAAATTTTCGCGTTTAGGCCTGATGGTTTAAAACATATAATTTAAAATAACGCAATACTCAAAATACTATCCCAGTTTACAAAATCACTACAACAATAACAATATAGCGTGAAACAAGTATCAGACTCCAATGAACAGATACATCAACAAGCGCAGGGCAACCCCCTGGCTGACTGGACTGATACAATATATATATATATGCTATATGCGTTTGGGATACTCTATCCACCTCCCGAAGCTCCACCAGCTGGGTTAAATCCACGCCCAGCTACATTACCTGAAAAACAACACAGGCAACAAAACAAACCAAGCCCCGGAGGGAAATGGGGTCAAACCCCAGTACGGAGAGCAACAATAACAGTTAAAGAAACAGCATAAGATAAAATGTGAATGAAAAGCAGAAAATCAAGGCTACCACCGAACACCGGGAGCAAACAGATTCCAAAGGCTGCTCAACCAGCCGCAACCAGATGCCATATATGAGGTGTGAGAGCTACTCACTCCACTCATATGCATACTCAACCTACTGTCGCCCAACCCATAAGGTGTGAGAGCTACTCACTCCGCTCATGGTGGTCAACCATATCAGCAGGGAGAAACCACGTGAGGTGTGGGAGCTACCCACTCCGCCCAGCACCTTAACACATACCATCCAGGCACTACAAGGTACGACAATAACGGAGATCTGGATGCATAAAGAAATGCTTGTATGCAAATTAACAGCAGGCAACAACATAGCACAGCATACACGAAACAACAGTCAACAATCATTACACATAACCACGCCAGATCTCACACATTATCTTAGCTGATTTCCAAGCTATAACAAGCTCAATCCGTACCTTTCCTGCGCAAAAATTACCACTGAAAGGGATCCCAAAGACTCTGATAAAAGCCTGCTAAACAACAAGCACAATACTCAGGGATCTAACAGAAACTCACGGCTGGGATCTACGCTCAACCAACACCGTTTTCTACTACCACAACTTCATAAGGAGCTTAAAACGGGGCTAGGAACAAGATCTCAACACGAGGAAATGAAGTTCTACCTGATACTGCAAAAATTCACGAACTGGCAGCAACTTCTCGTTCCTCAACTAGCCCACCACAGCCTCCAAAAGTTGTATAGGATGAAGGAGCTTCTCGAGAGGAGTCCAACGCTACCTCGCTCAAGCAAAACAACCACCGGAAACGATGGGAATCCACCGGAAAACCTCACGATGAACAGTACCCTAGGGTTCGAGAAACAGAGAGCGAATGCCGGGAAAATATTCTAAGTATGGGAACTAATAATCCACAACGAAGACCAAGTCTTGCTATTTATAAAACTCTCAACTACTGCTACCAGCAGGAACGCATTGCCACCGACATAAATCAGTCGACACCATCAATCTCCCAAACCAGCAGGTACCAACTAAGAAGCAGACACAAGAACCAACTGCTGATTCTCCAACAATGCTAAAACAAATCGCAAAGCAAACTAACGGCTGGTTCTCACAAGTGCCAGCAAGGTAGTGTTTTGAACACCCTATGTATGACATTAAATGTTTTGTATTACTCGTATTGATCGTCTCCCGGCTGTTTACTTTCTGTTCTTCCGCTGCCTCGCCGGGGGGCGTGATCCGGATCCCTACACCACTGACTTCATCAAATCTGATAGCAGCACTCGCTAAATACCAGCAGCAAGCTACAGTAACAAACAAATCTCTCGCAGCTGGACAATCAGTCGTAACATCCAAACGACGAAGTTTCCTCTCGAGCTACAGGAATGTTGACCCGCGTTGACATCTGCTTCTGCTGAACAACCAGCAGACACACACACACGCGATCCCACCAGCTGGTACCAGACGCAACATCCAAACGACGTCGCGCCAACTAAACTAAACGCATTCGTTTTAGCCCTACACTAATGCATCTACTGATTACAACACGCGCAACCCGACTTCACGCAAACGACGGCGTTTCATACCCTACGTCACCAAAACATGCTTCGACTGGTTTTGTCACCGACCAGCTGCTAGCTCACAAAACCAGCTTTTACTCAAAAACACGAAAACAACCAGAATTGCTCCCATTGCTATTTCAGACCCGAAAATGAAAACCAAACTCTCAAACAGAGATTTGAGTTAGCGGAGATCTCCAAAAACCGATACAATCCAACAAATTAATCTTAATACAAATCCAGGTCTCACATTTGAAATATTTTGAAAGAACACAAAAGAGTTTGTTTTCTGTAAATGAAATGAATCATTTCCTTTGAAAATAAGTATTTGTATGGGAGGGATTAGTGGCAAAGGAGGTGTAGTCATCAAGCATGACACAACTTAAAGCTATGAAATTTTAGTAAAATTTCCCTCTCAATTTTTTTAATTTGCAAATATACCAAACCCTTTTTAAAAGAAATCATTTTGTCCTCCCAAGACCATTTAAAAAGATTTATAAAATCTGCTCGTGCATTGTGCTTGGAGTGACATCTTCTGGAACTTGCTGTGTTGTACCTCATTCTGAAATCAATAAAAACATATTATGCTAACATTTTAAATTGTCATTTTGACCTTGAAATAAATAAAATGCATATATGTGATCCTACGGATTTTGGGGCGTTACAACTCTACCCTCCTTATTGAAATTTCGTCCCCGAAATTTTACTTACCAAACAGATATGGGAAAAGGTTAAGCATATCAGCTTCTATCTCCCATGTAGCTTCTTGCTCAGATTGGTTAGACCATTGTATCTTAACCATAGGAATACTATGGTTTCTTAGCTTTATAACTTCTCGAGAATCCTCTCTGGTCTCTCTTCATAACTTAAATCTGGTGCTAACTGGATTGGTTCAAGGTAGCACATGCGAAGGGTTAGGAATATACTTCCACAAACCTGAGACATGAAAAACGCTATGCACTGCTGATAGCTGCGGGGGCAGTGCTAATCGATAAGCTAGCGTTCCTATTCTTTCTAAAATCTCATATGGTCCAATATATCTTGGACTCAGCTTTCCTTTCTTCCCAAAACGCATTACTCCTTTCATTGGAGCAATTTTCAAAAATACATGATCACCAATCTCAAAACTCAGATCTCTTCTCCTATTATCTGCGTAACTCTTCTGCCTACTTTGAGCAGCTTTCATTCATTCTTTTATCTTTCTAACAGCTTCTGCTGTTGTTCCACTACATCTGGTCCTAATCCAGCCCTTTCACCAACTTCATCCCAATGAAGGGGTGTTCCACATTTACGGCCATAGAGAGCTTCATAGGGAGCCATCTGGATAGATGCTTGAAAACTGTTATTGTACGCAAATTCTACCAATGGTAGCTTTAGATCCCAATTCTCTGAAAAATCCATAATACATGCTCTGAGCAAATCTTCTAAATCTGAATCATCCTTTCTGATTGACCATCTATCTGGGGGTGAAAGGCAGTGCTAAAGGTCAGCTTTGTACCCATAGCTCTATGCAAACTCTTCCAGAAAGCTGAGGTAAACTTCGGATCTCTATCCATACTATGGAAACTTGAACACCATGTAGCCTAACTATTTCCTTTACATACAAATCTTCATATCTACTCACATCATAGGTTGTCTTAACTGGTAAGAAGTGAGCAGACTTAGTGAGTCTATCTATTATAGCCCAAATAGAGTTATATCCTTGAACAGTCTTAGGTATACCAACTACAAAGTCCATAGCTATACACTCCCACTTCCATTCTGTAATAGGCAGTGGCTTCAATAATCCTGCTGGTCTTTGGTGTTTAGCTTTGACCAATTGAGAAGTCTAACACTCAGAGACAAATCTGGCAATGTCTCGCTTCATTCCTGGCCACCAGTACAACTTCTGGAGGTCCTTATACATCTTAGTACTCCCTGGATGTACAGAATACGGGGCTGTATGGGCCTCTGTCATCAGATATGATCGCAAGGTGTCTACTTGGGGCACCCAGATCATGTCCTGAAATCTGATTATTTCTCCTTCTGAAAAGTAGAGGTTGCTGCCTCTCTCTCTATCTTGCTTAACCCACTTCTGAAGTTGCTCATCTTTGGGTTGTCCTTCTCGAATCTGATCTATCAGATTTGACCTTATAGAGAGATCTGCCAAAACCATAGTACTACCGCTGGGCACTACTTCTATTCCCGACTTCTCAATATCATAAGCCAATGGTCTCTGCACCAAAAGCTGAGCTAAACCAATAGACTTCCTACTCAAGGCATCCGCCACCACACTGGCTTTTCCTGGGTGATAACTGATCGTACAATCATAATCCTTCACCAGCTCTAACCATCTTCTCTGCCTCATATTCAATTCCTTCTAGGTAAAGAAATACTTGAGGCTCTTATAATTAGTGAATATTTCACACTTCTCCCCATAGAGATAATGTCTCCAAATCTTAAGGGCAAAGACAACAGCTGCAAGTTCTAAATCATGCGTAGGATAATTCTTCTCATGATTCTTAAGTTTCCTGGAAGCATAAGAAATCACTCTTCGGTCCTGCATCAACACAGCACCTAGACCCATCTTAGACGCATCTGTATAAATAACAAACATTCCTTGATCAGATGGCATAACTAACACAGGGGCTGCTATCAGCGCTTGCTTCAACTTGTCAAAGCTGTTTTGACATTCTGGGGTCCATTCATACTTAACCAGCTTTCTTGTCAGCGAGGTCAAGGGAACCGCTATCTTAGAAAATCCTTGGATAAATCACCATATCCAGCTAATCCCAAGAAGCTCCTTATCTCTGAAACAGATCTTGGTACTGGCCAGTCTCGAACAGCTTCTACCTTGGCTGGGTCAACTTCCAATCCATCCTTAGATATAATATGACCTAAGAATGCTACTTTCTCCAACCAGAAGTCGCACTTGCTGAACTTAGCAAACAACTGCTTACTCTTCAAAACTTGAAGCACAGTCCTCAAATGATCGACATGCTCAATTCTGGTCTTAGAATATACTAATATATCATCTATGAACACGACTACAAACTGATCTAAAAATGGTTGGAAAACTCTGTTCATTAAATCCATGAAAGCTGATGGAGCATTCGTAAGTCCAAAAGGCATTACTAAGAACTCATAGTGACCATAACGAGTTCTGGAGGCTGTCTTGTAGACATCTGATGGCTTGATCTTTAACTGGTGATAATCAACGAGTTCTGGAGGCTGTCTTGTAGACATCTGATGGCTTGATCTTTAACTGGTGATAATCAGACCTCAAATCAATCTTAGAAAATACTACTGATCTTTTCAACTGGTCGAAAAGATCTTCAATTCTAGGAAGGGGATAGTTATTCTTAATCATCAGCTTATTCAGCTTTCTATAATCTATACACAACCTCAAACTTCCATCCTTCTTCTTAACGAAAGAACAGGGGATCCCTAGAGGGATGTACTTGGTCTAATAAATCCTTTGTCTAACAAATCTTGTATCTGTTCTTTTAATTCCTTGATCTCTAATGAAGCTAAACGATAGGGTGGTCTAGAAATTGGAGCAGCTCCTGGAACTAAGTCAATCGAAAATTCCAGTTCTCTGTCTGGTCGTAGTCCATGGATATCCTCTGGAAAAACCTCGGGAAACTCATTCACCATCTCCACATCTGAAAGTTGTGGCTTAATATCCGTTGTTAAAGACGACAAGCATGTCAAAAATCCTACCCCTCCTTTCCTCAAACAACGTTGAGCCTTAAGAGCTAATATAATACGAGGAATCCTCCAAACATGATTGGCCTCAAACTTAAATGGATCGCGTCTGGGTGGATTAACCTCTACTATTCGAAGCTTAAAATCTATCACCACTCCGTACTTTGTCAACCAGTCTACTCCCAAAATCATGTCGAACTCATGCATTGGTAACACAATTAAATCAGCAGTAATCAAATGCCCATGAAGTCTAAGTTCTAAACCTCAAAACATATCATGGGATACTAACTCTTCTCCCGATGGTACTGTTACACAAAAGCCTATAGTTACTTGGTCCGGCTTAACGGGTAACTTCTTAGCAAATTTGGCTGCTATAAAGGAATGAGTAGCTCCTGAATCTATCAAAGCCGTAGAAGGAAAACCTACAATCATAATCTTACCCGTGAATACTATCGAGTATGGGTTGGCTTGATCAGCTGTCATTACGTAGGCTCTACTGGTCACCAGTTGCCTTGACTTTGGGCAATATTTCAAAATATGCCCTGAAAACCCACATCTGTAGCAGACATTCTGTCCAAATCTGCATTGACCAGAGTGTATCTTCTGACACTTAGGACACACCGGTCTACTGCTGTTGCTGGCTGGAACATCACTAATAGGTTGGATCGGTAGAGGTTTCTGCTCTTGAGGCCTTTGCTAACTCTTATTCTGCTTCTTGAATGGCCTCTGATTCTTCTGCTGAAAGGCCTGCCTCTTCTGCTGCCTTTTTCATCAACATCTTTCCAGTCTCGTTCAATTTGCAGGCCTCTATCCACTGCTTCTCTGTAAGTCCTGGGCACAGATAGCCTAACGTTCATCTTGAACATAGGCTTTAATCCTTCCACAAATGGCTTAACTTCTCTTCTGGGTCATTACCTATCAAAGGTACAAAGTAACACCCTCTTTCAAATGCCCGCACATACTCCTGCACGGTCATTCCCCCTGCTTCAGGGTCAGAAACTCCCTCTTCAATTCAGGCCTCTTATCTGCTGTGAAGTACTGCTCATAGAATACTTGTTTAAAATCTGTCCAAGTAAGATTCAACAAGTCCACAGACATCTTAGCTCCTTCCCACCAAATCATGGCGTCATCTCTTAACATGTAGATAGCACATCTTGGCCAATCTAAATCTGGCATCTGGAGGTACTCTAAAATAACCTCCATTGATTTGATCCAGCTCTCAGCAACTAATGGATCCGTTGTACCACTAAAATCCTTTGGCTTCTATCTTCTGAACTTTTCTTTGGAATCATCATGGCATGGTCCTCTACGGCTAGAAGATTGGCCATTACCTCTGCCGGTTTGCTCTACCAGCAGTCTTAGGAGTTGAGCGATACTAACTAAAATCCTTTGGCTTCTATCTTCTGAACTTTTCTTTGGAATCATCATGGCATGGTCCTCTACGGCTAGAAGATTGGCCATTACCTCTGCCGGTTTGCTCTACCAGCAGTCTTAGGAGTTGAGCGATACTAGCATTACTGTCAGGGTTAGTTTCCTCTAAGGGATTACCTCTTCTACCTCTTCCTCTTCCTGACATCTTATAATCTATAACACGTAATCCATCACATATAATTTATCAGAACATGCTAAAAATTTAAAGACAATGCTCTGAAAATAAACTCAAAGCTTTGGAGAAACGGTCGATGAAATCTGATCCAACTGATAGTGCATGTGTTTATCTCAGGAACATTGCTCTGATACCAATGTTGTGATCACCCGAACCCACGGGGTCACGAGATTTGGGGCGAATTAAAATTTTGAAATAAAAAGAAGGGATAAACGGCAATTTGTTATAAGCTGTATTTCTTATAACTTAGAAAAAAAATTCAAAACACAAACACAAAACTGACGCACAAATACTCTCGGCACCAAGTACTGAAATTTTGCGGAAAACAGATTTCATATATAAACAGCAATTGCGATATTACAACATCTGAAATTCTATATGAATTTACTACTGTTGCAATTGATCTAATACAGATGTCTAAGATAAAAGACAACAGCTAAGACACAGGAAAACGTTGTCCATAGATAAACACTTCACCACCCAGCTGTCTCAGCTTCCACGTTCCGCTTGACCCTTAACTGTCTCACCTGCACCATTTTAAAAGCTAATGAGCCTAGGGGCTCAGCAAGTAAAATCTGGATAATAGCAAAATCATTTAATGCAGACAGACATCTGAACATATTCATAACTGAGTTAAAGGAACTTCATTTAAACATAAACATTCTTAAACTTTCTTTCTTGAACTTTCTTCATAACTTTCGTAAGTTTGGATGTGGGGATAATAGCCCAGATCCCTTCGTTTAAATTCTTTAAACTTTCTGATTTATGGCTTAGAAGCTCTCCTTAGGTCCAATGTGCACTTGATCAAATGACTACTGATATCAGTTCTTAGCATATAGCTCAATATGAAGGGGTATACAGATCCGTCAATCCGTAATCCTGATCCTTCCTATTTGAAGGGGCACACTGGTTCGTCAGCCAGGCAGTCACCCTCCCCTATGACCGTATGTTATCTATGCCATAAATCTTTAAAATAAACTTTCGTTCCTTTAAACTCTTTTCTTCTGAAATCTTATTTGAAATCAGCTTTTGAATTCAGCTTTTGAAATCTCACTGGGTTCACTTCTTTTAAAACTTTGCTTCCCATTTTAAAACTTACTGAATATCATATTTGACTACAAGAAAGTAATCGTTGAAATAGAAACAGCTTTCTCTAAAAGAAACTGTACTGGAAAGCCAAACAGATTTTTACTGTGGAAACAGATCTTACACTCGAAATAGTATAAGCTAACGTCGAAACAGATGTCGTTGGTCAACTCAGATGTCAACACAGGAACAATGCTTGGAAAAGAAACAGATGTATCCAGCAGAATAGTGTTTAGAAATAAAAATATTTGACTACAAGAAAGTAATCGTTGAAATAGAAACAGCTTTCTCTAAAAGAAACTGTACTGGAAAGCCAAACAGATTTTTACTGTGGAAACAGATCTTACACTCGAAATAGTATAAGCTAACGTCGAAACAGATGTCGTTGGTCAACTCAGATGTCAACACAGGAACAATGCTTGGAAAAGAAACAGATGTATCCAGCAGAATAGTGTTTAGAAATAAAACAGCTGCGACTAGGTCTACTCAGCAGTCAACGAAATTCATAAACGACTCAGCAGTGAAGTATTTAATACGGTGAAATCTGACCAAATATGATGTGTAGCGAAACACAAAAGCTGAATTGAATACTGCTGATTTAAACATGAGATTTAATCTCTAACATAGGAAACAAAATCTGACTAAGAACTTGGTACTGCAACATCGCGAACGACATCTATGATACCAGTTCTGCCTATCAAACCAGACTTAGCTTCTGATTCAACTATCATCTCCGATTACATAGAGTCAAATTCAAACTTTACCATTTACCAGATATAAGAACAATTCATGAACATACATGAATCAAATCTGAACTCTTCAGTATCTTTAAACATCTTTTTTTAAAAAACATACTGGAAAAACTTGTAAGCAGAAAACATAACTTTTGAACCCAAACTTTCTTTCTTAAACATTCATAAATCTTCTTGTAACATGAACTTAAACATAACTTTAACATAAAGGCAAGCAGATCCATAAAATGAGAAAATCAATATATGCTTCAAATGTTGTAGCAAAGGATCAGCTTTTACTTGCCTTAGAACATGAGCTTTACAACAGCATCTGGTTTCCTGCAGCGTTCCTCCTTAAGCAATCAACACGAGCTTTTGAAATATTTTGAAAGAACACAAAAGAGTTTTCTTTCTGTAAATTAAATGAATCTTTTCCTTTAAAAACAAGTATTTGTATGGGAGGGATTAGTGGCAAAGGAGGTGTAGTCATCAAGCATGGCACACCTTAAAGCTATGAAATTTTAGTAAAATTTCCCTCTCCATTTTTCTAATTTGCAAATATACCAAACCCTTTTTAAAAGAAATCATTTTGTTCTCCAAAGATCATTTAAACATATTTCTAAAATCTGCTCGTGCATTGCGCTTGGAGTGACATCTGCTGGAACTTGCTGTGTTGTACCTCATTCTGAAATCAATAAAAACAGCTTATGCTAAGATTTTAAATTGTCATTTTGACCTTGAAATAAATAAAATGCATATATGTGATCCTATGGATTTTGGGGCGTTACATTTGGTCTCAAGGGAAAGTTAGCTCCTCGTTGTTTTGGACCTTATGAGATTGTTGAGAGGATTGGCCCTTTGGCTTATCGGCTGTTGTTGCCGCCAGATCTATCCTCATTGCATGATGTGTTTCATGTGTCTATGTTGAGGAAGTATGTGAGGATTGAGAGTTTAGATTTGTGATTAATTGGTTGGATTTGGGATTAATCACGTGATTTTGAGGTTTCTGCTGAATTTTGAGCGTCGCGTTAAGTTTTTAGAATTTCCTTCAGTAGCGATTTTTGGAGCAAAAATGTTATCAGCAGGTTACTGTAGCTCCTGCTGGTGGAATTTGAAATCAGCAGGTATGGTGACGTCAGCGTGACGCATGAAGGTCTGCTGGTTTAGTTCGAGTTGAAGTTGCTGCTGGTAGATTTTGAGTTTAGCGCGAGATCGAACGAGAAAGTGACACGTGGTAGTCAACATTTTGGAGATGACTATTTAGATTCAGCAGATGCATCTGCTGGTTTTTAGATTGAAGGTCTGCTGGTTTAGTTCGAGTTGAAGTTGCTGCTGGTAGATTTTGAGTTTAGCGCGAGATCGAACGAAACGAGGACGCGTGTTAGTCAACATTTTTGGAGTGTTGACTATTATTTCAGCAGATGACTTTTTAGTTCAGCAGATGCGTT
>KV016235.1:103328-129338 GCA_001598015.1 Dorcoceras hygrometricum
AGGTACGACTGAGCAGCCCTTAGCAGTTGAACTTGAACATGGCTAGTTATCGATGTTGTGAATTGTGGTTATGTGACTTACGTGAAATTGAATTGTGGGATTGATTGAGTTATGCTTTATTTCACGTATTATGCATTGTATGCTTTATGCTTTGATATCGAATGGCATTCATGCATACATCTTGAGCCTGAATTGATAAATTGATTTGATTACCTGATTGGGTGCCACGTTGTGACTGGCCGACTGTTGAGTCGTGTCCGAAAAGTCCAACGCTATCGTCGGAGTGGTGACTACCGGATTCGAGTGTCTCCACCGAGCTGTGATGGGCTGACGGGCCCCGATGATCACGGACCGATGATTTCCACCGGCTGATTGGCTGTGCGTGGTATAGAGGCTTGATTTGAGTTGCCAGTTGATAGACTGGTCTAGCTATCCGACTTTTTGATAGCCCTCATGCATTCATAGCATTGATTATAGCTTGTTGCATGTTTACTGCTTTGATGGCTCTTCGTACTGAGGCTTGACCTCGTATTTCTTTTCCTGCTTTTGTGTTTGGGTCTGTGTTACCCATTTGCAGGAGTTTCAGGTAACCAAGCTGGACCGAGTGGAAGTTCAGTTGGTCGATCCCCGCATCCTTGAGTCCCAGTTTATTTATTATATGTATTGAACCGGGGGATGCCCCGTGTTATCATGTATTTGGGGATCTATCTTGTGAATTGATTTATGTGGTTACTTGCTGTATTAAGTTGATTTAACTTATATTTTGAATATCGAATATTTTGAACGTATGATTTGAAGTTCAGGCCTTTGTATTTCGAAAAATTTTTAAGCCCTGATTTTAAGCTTCCGTAATTATGCGCTTATTTTGTGTTAATTATTGGTAATTAGCACGGGGCCTGACAAAGTATGAGCCAGATCCTTCTCATGTGTTGAGAACTGACAAGGTGGAGCTGGATCGGACTTTGAGGTATGTTGAGTATCCCTTGCAGATCTTGGAAAGAAAAGTGAAGCAGCTGAGGAACAAGACCATTCCCCTGGTGATGGTCCAGTGGAGAAAACATGGTAGAGAAGAAGCTACGTGGGAGTTAGAAGAGAAAATTCAACGTGAATGGCCTCATCTATTTGAGTATATCTTGCATTTGACTTCCGTA
The DNA here is from genome assembly GCA_001598015.1 of Dorcoceras hygrometricum. Classification (NCBI taxonomy): domain Eukaryota; kingdom Viridiplantae; phylum Streptophyta; class Magnoliopsida; order Lamiales; family Gesneriaceae; genus Dorcoceras; species Dorcoceras hygrometricum. The sequence continues at coordinate 104,480 of KV016235.1, forward strand.
GCTAGTAGTTGTTTGTTATTGTTTGTTCCAGTTATCTTGAGATCTTGGCTAGTAGCCTCCTGTTGCGTGTTAAAGGTTACTGGTTGTTTTGTGCATAGCGTGGTTATCCAGTTTTGGAATATTCTGTTGAGTTTTGCTCAGTTATGGAGTTGTCGTTTGATTTCGAGGACGAAATCTTATTTTCAGTGGGGGAGGAATGTGAGACCCGAAAGTTTAGTGGATTAATTGAGTTAATTAATCGGGTTTAGCATAGAGCAGATTTGGCTTGAACAGATCTGGGATGAGCCAGCTTTGAACTGGTATGCTTGGTGAAGAAATCGGGTCCGTATAAGTATCAGAAATAGCTCTGGATTGTTGGAGTATTTCTACGGGTAAGTGATCAGATTTGAGTGTTGGTCACTGCTGGATGAACGCTTTCAGATTCGATGGTGAATCTGGTAGTCATGCGTTTTTCTGAGCGTGCTAGTTGATTATCTTTCGCATGTATTGAAGCGACACCGTTTGAAGAGATTTCAGGTTTGAGTTGCGCAAGAGTTTGGTAATGCGTGAATCAGTCCGGTTCGTGTTTTGGTGTAGACCGGTGCGATTCAGGATATTCAGGTTTGGCTGGTCAACGCTTGTGTGAGATCTGGTCTTTCAGATCTGGATTACGATGTGGCGATGTTTTGATGACTTCGTAGTGGAAGCGATGCGATGTCGTTTAGCGATTCAGATTTGGTTAGCGGGATGACGTGTCCTAGTGAGCGAGCGGTCCTTGGTGCGACGTCGTTTGGGTAAGTTCCAAATCTGTTAAGCGTGTAGTCCAGATCTGGAGTGCTACTCAGATCTGAGTTGGGAACAACCTTGAGCAGTTTTGTCGGTGGCTACTGTTCACCAGATTTGGGGAACTTAAGTCGTATTTATAGAGGACTTTGACTGGTCTCGCGATATTGTTTTCCCGACAATTAAAAATATTCTCGTAACTTTACCCTGTCGCGATACCCTAGATACTGTTCAGCAAAGCTTATTTCCTTCGATTTCCAGTGATAGACAGCTCCGACGGACGCAAGAGTGGTAGCGCTGGACTCCTCTTGTTAAGGCTCTTCGTTCTATACCTCTTTCGAAGACTCTGGAGAGCTAGAGGAAGATCGCGGAGGAAGCTTCCCTGTGTAGTCTGTTATCATTTCGGCGGTTTGAGGTCTGTCGTTCAGGTAGATTGTTGGGTTTCAGATCTGGTTGCTCGGGACTGCTTTTTGTGGTAATTATAGCTCAGAACTAAGGTACGGACATGAGCTTGTTTTACAGTGTTGGATTTGGCATGGATATTATGTGTGCTGCTGTGTATGCCTCTGTGCTGTATTGGTTGCCTCTGTTGTGTTGTTTTATTGCAAGTTGTTTCATTTCTTACACGAATTCTTCATGTTGAGCTCAGATCTTGTTAGCCGTGCCTTGTTGTATTTGATCTGTGTGTACCAGGATGCCTGTTTGGAGGCCGAGCGGGTAACTCCCGTGTCCCTCATCTCCCTGCTGGGATCTGTTAGCCACTATGAGCGGAGTGGATAGCTCCCACATCTCATGAGTTGGGAAACAACAGGTTGAGCGATGTGTTCTGCATCTGGGACCGTGTGTTGAGACTAGTGGGTAGCTCCCATATACTCACACACCCCGTGGCCACTGTCTTCCAGTTGATTGGATATCCGTTGATCAGTTCTTGGGATACTTTGGCTCCATGCTTTTGGTTGTAGCCTTGTTCTCATGCATAGCATTCGCATTTTATCAATTGCTATTTAACTACTGTTTTGTCAGTTGCTCTCCGTACTGGGGTTTGACCCCTTGTCCCTCTGGGGCTGGTTTTCTTGTTTCCTATGTGTGTTTTCAGGTTTACCATGGTTTCTCCACTGGTCGTGGAGTTGATCCAGCTGGTAATGCTCCGGGAGGTGGATAGAGTGTCCCAGTCATATGTAGTAGATACATATGATAACTTTGTTATATTATATTGTATCTATGTTGAGCGAGAGACTCATCTGTTTGTTGATTGAGAGTCACTCCGTGTTGTATCGTTGTTTGTTATTGCAGTTGGTTTTTGAGTATTGTAAACCAATATTTTGGATATCAATGTATTTTAACTTATGTTTACTAAGTCAGGCCAAAAGCGAAAATTTAGCCACTATTTTAATGCTTCCGCTATTGTGTTTTATGTAGTTTTACTCTGATTGAGCACGAGGCCTGACACTTCCAGACGATGTACTCCCCCCCTCTGACACAACTGAGCAGCCTGTGACAAAGATAAGGTGGAGCCAGAACGTGGAAATAAGATAAGTCGATTGGCACCACCGGTCTTTACCTCATACTACACCTGAGGAGAAAGGGAAAACAATTTTGATTGAGTTTTATAGAGGTAATCTGGCTAAATAGATAGAAGATCTCATTTTTGCGGATACCGAGTTTTGATTCAGTCAGGGAATTAGTTTTTACACTTTATCAGTTTTTGAAATTCTTTGCGGTTTAGTCAGCTTGTGTCGATGACGCCATGTCGCAAATAGCAGCTAAGGACGAAAAGTTGCAGAGATGGGCATAGACAGATTCTTTTCAGATAGCAGTAGAGAGGAGGAGCTTTGTATAGGCTAAGTATAGAGAGCTGTTGATTAGGAAATTTTTGGTAGGAGGAGGAAAAATTTTGTTTTTGGCACACCGTCCACGGGAATTGATCTTATGGTGTTAGAGAAGCTAGTTGAAGCCCATCTTTCAGGCCCCGTGCTAATCAACAAATATTAACAGCACAATTAAGCACATAATCGCGGAAGCAAAAAATAGGACTTAAAAATTTTTCAAATAATTGGGTCTGAACAATAAAACCATCATTCAAAATATTCATACTAAATATAGGATTTACTCTGAATCCAAACATCAAACAGGAAATCAAATAACTCACTACAACAGATCCCCACATACATAGAAACTCAGGGCATCCCCTGGTTCGATATATAATGTAAATAAACTGGGACTCACCATCATTCAAAATATTCATACTAAATATAGGATTTACTCTGAATCCAAACATCAAACAGGAAATCAAATAACTCACTACAACAGATCCCCACATACATAGAAACTCAGGGCATCCCCTGGTTCGATATATAATGTAAATAAACTGGGACTCAACCGAACGGGGATCTACTAGCTGGAGCTCCACTCTACCCAGCCAGATTTCATGCGGTTCCTGCAATGGGTAACACAGACTCGAAAACACAAAAGCAGGAAAAGAAATACGAGGTCAAGACTCAGTACGAAGAGCACTAAGATAACAGCAATTAATAAACATGCAGTATTTCAAAACATGAAATGCATGAGGGCTGTCAAAGAATCGGTCAATCTAGGCCAACGAGTCAGCTGGAAAATCAGGCGAGCCTCTATACCACGCACAGCCAATCAACTGGAAATCATCAGTCCGTGATATTCAGGGCTGGCCACTCAATTACCCATAATAGCTCGGTGGTATTCAGACACGAAGAATCAGTCGGTCACCACTACGATGATAGCGTTGGACCTTTCAGGCATGACACATCTGTCTTCCGATCACAACGTGGCTCAATTCGGTAATCAATCAATCATCAGGCTCAATATGTATGCATGAATTCCATGAAATTCAAATCTGATTTCAACATGCATAACTTACGTAAACAGAGAACATAAATCAGGTAATGAGCCACATCTGTTCACGTAAAACACAGAATTCATAGAACACAAATCATGCCTCAAAATACTAACACGCTTATGCCCAAAGCTGTCAACAGAAGCTCAATTCGTACCTCAACTCTCATATTCAACCTCAACATATCTCACCAGGGCACGGAAACCTCAGCCTTCTCAAATCTGCTTCCTCGCTGGCCTCGGCAACCACAGCAGGAACTGCCTGGGAACTCAAATGTGTCAAGGCATCTCAAAATTCAGCTCAAATCTGAACCCCTATAATTCACTGCCTACGGTCAAGAACTCACATCTGGTTTGACCACTCTAAGCAGACTCAACTAGATAGAATCAAGCTTAAACTAGTCGGAAAAACTTACCCAGAAGCTCAAAAGAACTTGAAGAACTCTCGGGTTTAACATCGTGAAAGTCCTCGAACACTGCAAATCCTTCACACTCCTCCTACGCGTCGATTCAGGTCTCCTAATTGGTATCAATCAAAAGTCCTAAGCAAGACGAGCTCAGCGCCACCAGTCGTGCTCCAAACAACGGCGGAAATCGACGGGAATCTAACGAAGAAGGGTTCGAATGAACAGTAACTATCGAGAGTTTCGAAGAAGATGATAGGAAATATCGGGGTCGAAAATACGCTAAGTGTCGATCAGCACTTGCATATAAATCCTCGAGTCAAAGTCTGCAGTGAAAGTCAATCACCGACATATTTAGATCCCAGCAACAGACCCTAGCGCTAAGGCACAAGTCCTCAAATCTGAATCCAGCGTTAACTGAAATCTGCGAGTGCTAACGCTGTGCGCGTTAACTAATCAAAACGACGTAGTACTGGCTCACAGCTAAAAAAAATCTCAGCGCTCATATCTGCTCACGCTCACTCGGATCTGAATAATGCTAATAGCACCAGTCAACTCAGCAACTTTGACTAACACGTGTCCTCTTCTCGTTGACTCTCGCGCTAGCTTACTCCTGCTAGCAGATCCCTCTCGCTATCTTCATATCTGAAAATGCGAACGACGTCGCATTACTTCCCACATCAAATCTGGATACTCTGTTCCCTCAGATCTGAGACTCCAAGCATTCCAAACCTGAATTCTTACTGGAATCAGATCCCGATAGAAAAACTCAACGAACCAACTCCAAATCGACGCAAATTTCACTCGATAGAAACCAGTGACTCAAAGATGAATAGCTCTTCGTCAAGTCTGAAAATCACCAACCAGATTCGACCAAAAACCCTCAAATCTGAAATTCGAAAATCACGACTCCCGTGACTAATCCTTAACCAAATCTGGTTAATCTATAATTACTGAATCTCAGACCTCACATTCTCCCCACCTTAAGAGATTTCGTCCTCGAAATCAAAGGCAAACACAGAGCAGTAAAACAACAAAACACTAAAACTAACCAACACAACTCCACAAAGCTCAAACAGATGAGGCCACTCTTGTCTCATCTTCTCTTCCACTTCCCAAGTAGCTTCTTCTCGGCCATGCTTACTCCATTGAACCATCACCAACGGAATTATCTTATTCCTAAATTGCTTCTCCTTCCTATCCAGAATCTGCACTGGATATTCCACATAGCTCAAGGCAGAATCTAGCTCAACTTCATCAGTCCTAAACACATGGGATGGATCTGGCTCATACTTTCTTAACATTGACACCTGAAAAACATCATGTATCGCTGCTAACTCATCAGGCAACTGCAATATATAAGCCAACTTTCCAATCCTCTCAACAATCTCAAAAGGACCAACAAATCTGGGAGCTAACTTGCCTTGAATCTAAACCTCATCACGCTCTTGAAAGGAGAAATCTTGAGAAGTACTCGATCATCAACCTCAAACTCCAACGGTCGGCGTCTTCTGTTAGCATAGCTAGTGAAGTGATCTTGTGCAGCTTTCATTCTACTTCGGATTATCAAAATCTGATCCCTCATATGCTGCACAAATTCAGGGGTCGAAAGCTGTTTATCACCAACTTCTTCCCAACAAATCGGAGATCTACATTTACGACCATACAACGCTTCAAATGGAGCCATCCCGATAGTTACTTGATAGCTGTTATTATAAGAAAACTCAACCAAGGATAAGGAATCCTGCCAGCCACCATTGAAATCCATCACAATTGCTCGTAGCATATCTTCTAAAGTTTGAATGGTTCTCTCAGATTGGCCATCAGTCTGAGGGTGATAAGCTGTACTAATCACCAATATTGAACCCATAATTGCTTGAAAACTCTTCCAAAATTGAGATGTGAACCTTGGATCTCTATCAGACACTATCGAAATAGGCACTCCATGCAATATAACCACATGGTCGATGTACAGTATCGCCATTCTCTTCATCGAACACCTCACATCATAGGGAATGAAATGGGTCGACTTCGAGAGTCTATCAATCACCACCCAAATTGCATCGCATCCCCTACTCGATCGAGGTAAATGAGTCACAAAGTCCATGGCGATGTGCTCCCAATTACACTGAGGCACTTCTAAACTTTGCAACAATCCACCAGGTCTCCTTCTCTCGGCCTTGACCTGATGACAGTTTAAACATCGAGCAACAAAACCAGAAATGTCACTCTTCATGCCTTCCCACCAGTAGTGAGACTTAAAAGCATGATACATCTTTCTTTCGCCCGGATGTACACTATATCGACTGCAATGGGCTTCATTCATAATAGTCTCTTTCAAGTCAACCAGGTTAGGAACCACCAATCTTCCTCAAAATCTCAAACACCCATCAGAAGCAACAGTAAAATCATTAGACTGACCATTCTGAGCCTTAATCTTCAATTCATGGATATAAAGATCAGTCCTCTGTGCCTCCCTGATGTCAATCATAATCTTTGGTTCAACCTAAATAGAAGAAACTACGAAATACTGATCACTTGACTGGAATCACCAACCAGAAGTACCCAACTGCTCGTGGACTTTTGAGATACTCAAAGAAGTTAACGTCGCAGGCTAGGCTTTCCTACTCAACGCATCGGCTACTAAATTCATCCGCACAGGGTGATACTGTATCTCGCAATCGAAATCCTTGAGTAACTCCTTCCAACGACGCTGTCTCATATTCAGATCTGACTGAGTGAAGATATACTTCAAACTCATGTGGTCGGTGTACACCACAAACTCCTCACCATACAAGTAGTGGCGCCAGATCTTCATGGCAAACACAATCGCTGCCAACTCCAAATCATGAACGGGTATCTTGTCTCCTGGGGCTTCAACTGTCGAGACGCATACGCAATAACATACCCATTTTGCATCAGAACGCATCCCAATCCACTCAAAGACGCATCGGAGCAAACAACAAAACCTCCAGATCCAGAGGGTAAAGCCAACACAGGAGCAGTAGTCAACTTCTCCTTAACTGTCTGGAAACTCGACTCGCATTTCATCTGTCCAAACAAACTTCCTATCCTTCTGGGTCAACTGAGTCATCGGCCTTGATATCGAAGAGAACTTCTCAATGAAACGCCTATAATGGCCGGCCAAACCCAAGAAACTACGGATCTCAGAAACATTCCTAGGTTGCTCCCAGTTAATAACTGCTTCAACCTTACTAGGATCCACAGAAATCCCTTGTGCAGAGATGACATGACCCAAAAAGATCACTGTATCCAGCCAAAATTCACACTTTTTGAAATTGGCATATGACTGCGAGTCTCTAAACTTCTGCAATACTAATCTCATATGCTCCTTATGCTCTCTAAAACTCCTTGAATACACTAAGATGTCATCTATGAAGACAATCACGAATTGATCGATATACTCGCTGAAGACGCGATTAATCAAATCCATGAAAACAGCAAGGGCATTCGTCAACCCAAACGGCATCACAAGAAACTCATAATGTGTAGCGCCCCAAAATCCATAGGACCATAATTTCTAGTCCTTTTTAATTTAAGGACCCTTCGAAATTTCAGCTTCCATATTTCCAGAGTTTTTGATTTTAGCTTGTTTATTTAGTTAGGCCGATTTCTTATTTTCAGAGTTTAGACACGGTGCAGAGGTCGGAACAGATGTCACCCCGAGCACAAATCGAGCTACTTTCAGATTTGCAAATAAAATGATTTTGGATGGGAGATGGCTCTTTTTCTCAAATTTGAGCAACACTTTCACAAATTAAAATAGTGACAGGGGACACTTAGCAAAATTTTGAGAAATAAGAGTGGTATTCCATGCCTACTCGAGTGTTTGTCCCTGACACATACCAACTTCCATAGCTATTGTCCTTATGAACTATAAGTTCCATTATTTGCAAGAAACTTTCATTTTCATCTAAAACTAGTGGAGCTCGTCGTGGTGCTTGAGGAGACTTGCTGTGGTGACCTGCTGTGCTTCGTGTTTCTCCAGTGTTAAGGCAAGTAAATCTGATTCTTTCTATGCCATGAAAGCATATGTATCGTTCCCTTTCAGTTCTATGATTGCTTGCCTGAGTTATGTTCAGTTTCAGCTATTGTTCATGCCTCTGTTGGTTTGAAATATGTATATTGTTTCGGGTTCACAGTTAGTTTCTTTTTGAAACTCAAAATGTGTTTTATGAAGATGATGATGAGGATGTTGTTTTAAAATACTGAGCAGTCCGATTGAGTCATTGTAAGTTTATGAAGGTTCTTATCCTAGTGAATGGTTATGTCTGGACTTGACGCCATGAAACTCGGTGATGCTGGTTAAATCGGAAGTAAGTTCTGGTTTGATAGGCAGCGCTGGGATCGTGGAGGTCGTCCGGATGTTGCAGCACTAGTTCCATAGCCAGATTTCTGTTCCGTATGTTAGCAACCAGATTTCACAGTAACACATGTTTTTATACCATTTTCCAGTTTTTCTTCATATCCAAGTTTGTTCAGATTTCATGTTATCGACCAATTTACCTTTGTGTTGACATCTGAGTTGACCAACCCAATTCGTTGACATCTAAGTTGACCAACCCAATTCGTTGACATCTGAGTTGACCGATGCCAAAATCTGTTGTTACTTCTATACACTATTATTTCATAGGAAGACATATGTTTTTTAACTCTATCCTCTGGCGACATCTGAATCCCTTGCTAGCGACAACATTTACACTCTAACATCTGAACTTCCTGTTAGCGATAGTTTTCCCTGAGTCACAGCTGTCTCTAACATCTGAATTGTACCCCGTACCCAGACACTGTTTCATTCAGACATCTGTTTCCCTAGTCCTAGCTGGCTGCTAAGTGAAAATGCTATTTTATGAGAAAAATGAGTTTTAAAGTGAAGTGAAACCCCTGATTTCATCCAGATGTTGTTTAAAGGAAGAAAATGTTCAGATTTTAAGATTTATGGCAAAGATAACAGACGGTCCATATAGGAAGGGTGAGCAGCAGTCGAGCGTGTCGGTTGCCCCTTCATACAGGGCGAATTGTCGCCATATAGTAACTGATATCGGTAGTCATTTGATCAAGTGAAACGGGACCTAAGGAGAGATTCTGAGCCATAAGTCTAAAGAAAATAATGTTGAGATCTGAGTTTCTCCCATAGCAGATGTTTATGAATGAATTTTGTTTAAATGACTTCCTTTGAACTATGTTATAGTATGAATTGTTCCTGCCTGCATATTGTGCTCTTGTAATTCTCAGTTTTTCTTGCTGAGCCCCTAGGCTCACTAGCTTTCTTGGTGCAGGTGATTCAGATCTGGGGCATGCAGGAGGCGGGAGCTGATCCAGCTGTGGTGTGTGGGTGTTTATCGAAGGCCGGCGGTTCCGCTATAATGTCTTATTGTTGTTTTTGATCTTTTGTCAAAACTGTATTAAGATCAAGAATAGCGAATTCAGATAGAGTTCCAGTAGTTGTAATTTCGCAATTGCATTTTTTATCCCAAGTCTGGTTGTTGAAATCTATTATTACTATTTGGCGCCAATCGTTTGTAGTTCGATTTTTTTTTCTCCTCGTAAGGAAATACAGCTTCCAATATTTTATTTCAGCCCTTACATTTCTATTTTATTTCTTTTTATTCAAATCAGTTGGCTCCCATGGGCGTAGGCGTCACAACTTGGTATCAGAGCATGGTCCAGAGATAAACACACACATTCCAGTTGGACAGATTTCGTCGACCGTTTCTCCAGAGTAGTGAGTTTTCTTTTATGTTTTAGAGCATGTAACTTTTGATTCTTGCATGTTCTGATGATCTTATGTTGTGGATTGCGGGCTATAGATTAAGATGTCTAGTCGAGGAAGTGGAAGAAGAAGCACCCCTTTATATGAATCCAGCCCTGATAGTAACGCTAGTATTGCCCAGCTTTTAAGGTTGTTGGTAGAGTAATCGGGCAGAGGAAATGGACAATATTCGAGTAGCAGAGGGCCGAGTCATGATGATCCTCAGGAAATATTTTGAAGACAGAAGCCAAGAGAATTCAGTGGCTCAATAGATCCATTTGTTGCGGAAAGTTGGATAAAGTCGATGGAGGTGATATTTGAATATCTTCAGATGCCGGATTTAGAAAGGGCTAGATGTGCGATTTATATGTTGAGAGATGATGCTATGCTTTGGTGGGAAGGAGCTAGGCTCATAGTGGATGTAGCGAACCTCTCCTGGGAATAATTCAAGAGAGTGTTCTTTGAGCAGTATTTTACTGAGGACAAGCGGTCAGAGCTGAAAAGAGAAGTTTTAGCTATAAAACAAGGGGACATGTCTGTTCAAGAGTATATTCAGAAGTTCAAGAGAGGGTGCTATTTTGTGCCATTGATTGGAGCAGACCCCAGAGAGAAGTTGCGACATTTTCTCGATGGATTGAAGCCTGCGCTCAGACATGATGTTAGACTGGTTGAACCTAGGGATTTCAGGAGCGCAGTAGACAAAGCTCTTAGAGCTGACCAAGATTGGAAGGCTATAATGGAGGAGCGACAGCTGAAGAGGTAGGTCTTCCACCAGAAGGACCAGAGGCCACCCAAGAAACCGTACAAGAATCAGCAACGACCCCAAGAGCAGAAGCCTCTATCTGTTCAACCCATTAGTGCAGTTCCTGCTATCAACAGCAGGCCAGTGTGTCCCAAGTGTCAGAAGAACCACCCGGGTCCTTGCAGAGTTGGACAGAATGTTTGTTACAGATGTGGGTTGCTAGGGCATATTATAAAGAATTGCCCAAAGACAAAGCAGATGGTGACTAGTAGAGCTTACGTCATGACAGCTGAGCAAGCCAACCCAGATGCTACGGTGGTTACGGGTAAGATTTTGATCGCTGGTTTGCCATCTTTAGCTCTGATAGATTCAGGTGCAACCCATTCATTCATAGCAGCAGAGTTTGCTAAGAAGTTACCAATCAGTCTTGACCAAGTAACTATGGGTTTTTGTGTAACGGTACCCTCTGGAGAAAAGCTAGTATCCCATGACCTGTTTCGCGATTTAGAACTTAGGCTTCAAGGGCATTCGTTTACTGCCAATTTGATTGTTTTAACTATGCATGAGTTCGATATGATTCTAGGAATGGATTGGTTAACCAGATATGGAGTAGTGATAGACTTCAAGCTCAGAATAGTGGTGGTGAAGCCCCCAAGAGGAGACTGGTTTACATTGAGGCCAATCAGATTTGTAATATTCCTCGTATCATTTCAGCTCTTAAAGCTCAAAGTTGTTTGAGGAAACGTGAGGTAGGATATTTGGCAATCTTGTCGTCTTTAGTATCGAGTAGTAAGCCCCAACTTTCAGATGTAGAGGTAGTGAACAAATTTCCTGAGGTATTCCAGAGGATATACATGGACTGCCACCAGACAGAGAGCTGGAATTTTCCATCGATTTAGTACCAGGAGCAGCACCAGTTTCTAGACCACCTTATCATCTAGCTCCATCAGAAATGAAGGAGTTAAAAGAACAGATTCAAGATCTTCTGGATAAGGGCTTCATTCGACCAAGTATATCGCCATGGGGAGCCCCTGTTTTGTTCGTTAAGAAGAAAGATGGGAGTCTGAGGTTGTGTATAGATTATCGAGAGCTGAATAAATTGACTATTAAGAATAAATATCCCCTTCCTAGGATTCAGGATCTGTTTGACCAGTTGAAGGGATCAGTAGTCTTTTCCAAGATCGACTTGAGATCTGGCTACCACCAATTGAAGATTAAACCAGCAGATGTCTATAAGACGGCCTTTAGAACACGCTATGGCCACTATGAGTTTTTAGTAATGCCCTTTGGACATACTAATGCCCCCTCAGCTTTTATGGATTTGATGAATAGATTTTTCCAACCTTATTTGGACCAGTTTGTAGTCGTGTTCATCGATGATATCTTAGTGTATTTCAAGACTAGATGTGAGCATGCAAACCATTTTAGGATGGTGCTTCAGATTTTGAAGGATAAGAGGTTGTTTGCCAAGTTCAGTAAGTGTGATTTTTGGTTGGAGAAAGTGGCTTTACTAGGGCATATCATATCTAAGGATGGACTGGAGGTAGACCCAGCAAAAGTGGAAACTTTTCGAGAATGGCCAGTTCCTAGATCGGTTTCAGAAGTTAGGAGCTTTTTGGGGTTAGCAAGATACTATAGGCGTTTTATTAAAGGATTTTCGAAGATAGCTGTTACCTTAACCGCGCTGACTAGAAAGTAGATTAAGTTCGAATGGACTCCATAATGTCAATTCAGCTTTGAGACGTTGAAGCAAGCGCTGATTGAAGCCCCTGTGCTAACTATGCCATCTGATCAAGGAAAGTTTGTTATCTACACAAATGCGTCCAAGTTGGGTTTATGTGCTATACTGATGCAGGACCGTAGAGTGATTTCTTAAGCTTCCAGGCAGTTGAAGAACCATGAGAAGAATTATCCCACGCATGATTTAGAACTGGAAGCAGTAGTGTTTGCCTTGAAGATCTGGAGGCACTACCTTTATGGGGAGAAGTGTGAGATATTCACGGATCATAAGAGCCTCAAATACTTTTTCACCCAAAAGGAACTAAATATGAGACAGAGGAGATGGCTGGAACTAGTGAAAGATTATGATTGTACCATCAGCTATCACCCAGGAAAGGCCAACGTAGTAGCTGATGCTTTAAGTAGAAAATCTGTTGGATTAGCCCAACTATCTGTCCAGAGACCTTTGGTCTATGAGATTGAGAAGTTTGAGTTGGAGTTAGTGCCCAAGGATAGCGCTATGTTTTTGGCAGATCTCTCCATTCGCTCGAATGTCATAGACCAAATTCGAGAGGGATAGCTGAAGGATGAACAAATTCAGAAGTGGGTGAAGCAAGACAAGGATAGGGGTAGTAACCTCTCTTTTTCAGAAGAGGGAGTAACCAGATTTTCATGGTCGGATGTGGGTGCCTCAAGTAGACACCCTGAGATCAGATTTGATGGCAGAAGCCCATACGGCCCCATACTCCGTGCATCCCGGAAGCACTAAGATGTATAAGGACCTTCAGAAGCTGTATTGGTGGCAGGGAATGAAGAGAGACATTGCCAGATTTGTCTCTGAGTGTTTAACGTGCCAATTGGGGAAAGCTGAACACCAAAGACCAGCAGGAATGCTGAAGCCGTTGCCTATTCCAGAGTGGAAATGGGAGTGTATAGCTATGGATTTTGTGATTGGATTACCCAGGACTACTCAATACAATTCTGTTTGGGTTATAGTAGACAGACTTACAAAATCTGCTCACTTTTTGCCAGTAAAGACAACATATTATGTGAGTACATACGCAGAGTTATATGTGAAGGAGATAGTGAGACTTCATGGTGTTCCAATTTCAATAGTATCTGATAGGACTCCAAGTTTACCTCAGCTTTCTGGAAGAGTTTGCATAGAGCTTTAGGTACTAAGCTGACCTTTAGCACAGCTTTTCACCCCCACACCGATGGACAATCAGAAAGGGTGATTTAGATTTTAGAAGATTTACTCAGAGCATGTATCATAGACTTCTCAGAAAGTTGGGATCTGAAACTACCGTTGGTAGAATTCTCATATAACCACAGTTTTCAAGCATCGATCCAGATGGCTCCATACAAAGCTCTTTATGGTCGCAAATGCAGAAGGCCTCTACATTGGGATGAGGTAGGAGAACGAGCTGGATTAGGACCAGATGTTGTGGAGCAAATAGCAGAAGCTGTTAGAAATATAAGGTAAAGAATGAAAGCTGCTCAGAGTAGGCAGAAAAGTTATGCAGATAATAGATGAAGGGAACTCAGTTTTGATGTTGGTGATCACGTCTTTTTTAATGTATCTCCAATGAAAGGAGTGATGTGTTTTGGTAAGAAGGGAAATCTGAGTCCCAGGTACATTGGTCCTTATGAGATTCTGGACAAAGTAGGAACTTTGGCTTATCGATTAGCACTGCCACCGCATCTGTCTTCAGTGCATAGTGTATTTCATGTTTCAGCTTTGAGGAATTATGTTCCCCAGCCGTCGCATATACTAAGCACTGAGCCAATTCACCTAGCACCAGATTTGAGCTATGAAGAAAGACCCGAGAAGATTCTTCTTAGGGAAATTAGGAAACTAAGGAACCGTAATATTCCTATGGTTAAAGTTCAGTGGTCTAACCAAACTGAGCGACAAGCTACATGGGAGACAGAAGCTGATACGCGTAGTCTTTACCCAGAATTTATGGTTAAAGTTCAGTGGTCTAACCAAACTGAGCGACAAGCTACATGGGAGACAGAAGCTGATACGCGTAGTCTTTACCCAGAATTGTTCGGTAAGTAAATTTCGAGGACGAAATTTTTATAAGGTGGGTAGAGTTGTAGCATCCCAAAATCCATAGGACCATAATTTCTAGTCCTTTTTAATTTAAGGAACCTTTCGAAATTTCAGCTTCCATATTTCCAGAGTTTTTGATTTCATCTTGTTTATTTAGTTAGCTGATTTCTTATTTTCAGAGTTTAGACATGGTGCAGAGTTCCGAACAGATGTCACCCCGAGCACAAATCGAGCTATTTTCAGATTTGCAAATAAAATTATTTTGGATGGGAGATGGCTCTTTTTCTCAAATTTGAGCAGCACTTTCACAAGTTAAAATAGTGACAGGGGACTCTTAGCAAAATTTTAAGAAATATGAGTGGTACTCCATGCCTACTCGAGTGTTTGTCCCTGACACATACCAAATTCCATGCCTACTGTCCTTATGAACTATAAGTTCCATTATTTGCAAGAAACTTTCATTTTCATCTAAACCCAGTGGAGCTCGTCGTGGTGCTTGAGGAGACTTGCTGTGGTGACCTGCTGTGCTTCGTGTTTCTCCAGTGTTAAGGCAAGTAAATCTGATTCTTTCTACGCCATGAAAGCATATGTATCGTTCCCTTTCAGTTCTATGATTGCTTGCCTGAGTTATGTTCAGTTTCAGCTATTGTTCATGCCTCTGTTGGTTTGAAATATGTATATTGTTTTGGGTTCACAGTTAGTTTCTTTTTGAAATTCAAAATTTGTTTTATGAAGATGATGATGAGGATGTTGTTTTAAAATACTGAGCAGTCGGATTGAGTCATTGTAAGTTTATGAAGGTTCTTCTCCTGGTGAATGGTGATGTCTGGACTTGACGCCATGAAACTCGGTGATGCTGGTTAAATTGGAAGTTAGTTCTGGTTTGATAGGCAGCGCTGGGATCGTGGAGGTCGTCCGGATGTTGCAGCACTAGTTCCATAGCCAGATTTCTGTTTCGTATATTAGCAACCAGATTTCACAGTAACACATGTTTTTATACCATTTTCCAGTTTTGCTTCATATCCAAGTCTGTTCAGATTTCATGTTATCGACCAATTTACCTTTGTGTTGACATCTAATTTGACCAACCCAATTCGTTGACATCTGAGTTGACCAACCCAATTCGTTGACATCTGAGTTGACCGATGCCAAAATCTGTTGTATACACTATTATTTCATAGGCAGACATCTGTTTGTAAACTCTATCCTCTGGCGACATCTGAATCCCTTGCTAGAGACAACATTTACACTCTAAAATCTGAACTTCCTATTAGCGATAGTGTTCCCTGAGTCACAGCTGTCTCTAACATCTGAATTGTACCCCGTACCCAGACACTGTTTCATTCAGACATCTGTTTCCCTAGTCCTAGCTGGCTGCTAAGTGAAAATGCTATTTTATGAGAAAAATGAGTTTTAAAGTGAAGTGAACCCCGATGTTGAATCTGATTTCATCCAGATGTTGTTTAAAGGAAGAAAATGTTCAGATTTTAAGATTTATGGCAAAGATAACAGACGGTCCATATAGGAAGGGTGAGCAGCAGTCGAGCGTGTCGGTTGCCCCTTCTGCTTCTGAGCCATAAGTCTAAAAAAAATAATGTTGAGATCTGAGTTTCTCCCATAGCAGATGTTTACGGATGAATTATGTTTAAATGACTTCCTTTGAACCATGTTATAGTATGAATTGTGCTTGCCTGCATATCAGTTTTGCTTGCTGAGCCCCTAGGCTCACTAGCTTTCTTGGTGCAAGTGAGTCAGATCTGGGGCAGACGGGAGGCGGGAGCTGATCCAGCTGTGGTGTGTGGGTGTTTATCGAAGGCCGGAGGTTCCGCTATAATATCTTATTGTTGTTTTTGATCTTTTGTCAAAACTGTATTAAGATCTATTACAACAATAGCGAATTCAGATAGAGTTCTAGTAGTTGTAATTTCGCAATTGCATTTTGTATCCCAAGTCTGGTTGTTGAAATCTATTATTACTATTTGACGCCAATCGTTTGTAGTTTGTTCAAATATTTTATTTCAGCCCTTACATTTCTCTTTTATTTCTTTTTATTCAAATCCGTTTTCTCCCATGGGCGTGGGCGTCACATAATGTATCTTGTCCGAAAATCTGCCTTCGCTACATCAGCGTCTCTAATTCGCAACTGGTGATAGCCAGAGCGTAAATCAATTTTCGAGTATACGGCCGATCCTTGCAACTGATCGAACAAGTCATCAATCCTCGGCAAATGATACTTGTTCTTCATCGTCGCTTTGTTCAGCTGCCGAAAATCTACACACATCCTCATAGATCCATCTTTCTCCTTCACAAACAGAATCGGAGCTCCCCAGGACGACATACTCGGTCTGATGAAGCCTTTCTCTAGAAGATCTCTCAACTGATCCTTGAGTTATTTCAACTCAGCTGGAGCCAACCGATACGGATCTCTAGAAATCGGGGCTGTCCCTGGCACCAACTCTATAATAAAATCGATCTCTCGTCTCAGAGGGAATCCAGGAATTTAATCTGGAAACATATCTGAGAACTCTCGAATGATTGGAATCACTCAACTCCAATTGCGACTCTTGGGAAACATCAAGCGCATAGATCATAAATCCAACGTTATCTAGCGACAACAGGCTAAACATCTCCATGGCGGACACCAGTGGAATCTTCAAGCGTGAATTAGCACCGTATAAATCCCACTTATCTCCCGACTCGAGGTGAAATCTCACCACACCATGGAAACAGTCCACAGTCGCTCTATGCTCAAACAACACATCCATCCCCAAGATGCAGTCAAAAATCCCTCATCTCCAAAGAAATCAAATTCGCCACTACTACATTCTGATCAAACAGAAACAAAGGAGTGTGATGCTCCTGTATCAAATAAAACTCTCGCAGGAAAATCAAAGATAGAGCATGTACCTGTGATAACTCCACTAGGTATCTCATCATCCTGCTCCCTCGACAAAGCATTCACCTAGGCCTGCTGCAGTCCCGGAAACTGATATCTCGAAGGTCCTCCAAACCTAGATGGTTCACAGGGTTGGAATCCAGATCGTTGGTTGGGGCAGGAGGTTGCGGCCTCTGTGGAGAACCACCAGCAGAACCTTGCTGCGAAGGAACAAAAGACTGTTCTCTCAACAAAGGACACACTCTCAGAAAGTGTCCAGGCTGCCCACAGTTGTGGCAAGTCCCCTGATATCCACGGCATTGTGAAGTCATGTGCTTACCACCGCACTGTCCACAAGACACGCCTCCCGATCCACTGCCACCAGATCTCACAGAACCAGAGGAACTAGAATTCGACTTTCTCTTAAACTGCTTTACACGAGGTTTGAACCTCTGACGGTTCGATTGCTGCAAAGTCTGAGGAGATTGAGAAGTATGCGTCCCTTCAGGCGTAGGATGGTAACCTTGTCCAACTGTCATCGGAACCTGCATCGGTGCATCCAACAAACTCTCCTCAATGTCAACTGCTCGATTCACAGCCTCAGCATTCGTTTATGGGGCTCCATCCAACACCAACTGAAACAACTCTGGCTTCAATCCCTTAATAAACTTGTTCCTCTTTGTTCGCTCCTGGTTGGAAACGTGAGGGACATACGGCAGAAGTGAGGAAAATTATCTGGCATACTCAGCAACCTTCAAATTCCCTTGCTTCAGGTTGTCAAACTCTCTCTCGCGGTTATTGAAGTACGGCTATGGGGTATACTCCTGTCGAAACGGGGCACAGAAGCTCTCCCCATGAAACCAAGACTCCAGTCTCTCTCATCACTCTGGAAGTACCCTTCCACCAATGTTGAGCATGCTCCATAAACTGCAAAACGGCCAAATTCAGTCTCCGCTCCACGGTGTACTCCAAAGTATCGAACAAGTACTCCATGTGCTCCAACCATCCTTCAGCCGAAAGACCACCCTCGATGTGAGACCTGGAAATTTTATTAAGGATTAATTGTTGAATTAATCGGGTTTTAGTGATTTCGGGTGATTCAGATTTCATTTTGAATGTTTGGGTTGCATTTTTGGGTCATGAATCACATTTGGAAAAATTCTGGAAATTTTGATATTTTCAAAATCTTGGTGAAATCTGGTAGCAGATTTGATGACGTAAGCATCGCATGTTAACGTTGTGTGGATGACGTAAGCATTGCTGGTTTGAGAGATCTGTTCGAAGTTTGTGAAATCTGGGCGCTTAGCGTTGTGGCGCGTTTTGCTTGATACGCCGTCGTTTCATGAGATCTGTTTTGCGCTAAGGTGTAGAGATCTGGTTTTAGCGTGTTTTGGATAAGGCTTGAAACGCTGTCGTTTGGATAAGTAAGCACGGCGTCGTTTTGATTAGCGCTTGTGGGAGAGATCCGGTATAGTGTTTTGCGTGAGATCTGTTCGCGTGAGATCTGTTTTCGTGAGATCTGTTTTGTGAGTATAGCTTACTGGTGACCAGATTTCAGCGCTTGTTTGGGCGACCAGCTTTCAGTGTCCAACTTTTAGCGCTAGCATTCAGATTTCACCTGTGCGACGTCGTTTTGGTTCCCGCATTGTTTGTGTTCAGATTTCATCGTGTTTTAGCGCATGCGTTGGTTTTTGTGGAATCTGTTGTGCATTTAGAAGTCTTGAAAGTTGTTTCTGTCGGTGGGCATTTTATCCAGACTTCTCGCTTGTATATATTGGAAGCTTTGGCCTTCAATTATTGAGAAAACAGAATCCATACTTAGCAAATATTTCTTATCTTCGTTCTCTGTTGTTCAAACCCTTGGTAATGTTTACCGTGAGCTTCTCCGGTAGATTCCCGTCGATTCCGGCCACCATTTTCACGTTTGAGGTAGCGTTGGACTCCTCTTGGAAAGCTCTTTCACCCTATACCAGTTTCAGAGGCTAGTGTTCGCTGGGGAGAGATGCGAAGCTACTTTTCTCGGCCGTGAGTTGTGCGTGAAGGTAGTTTTCGAGTTTAGTTGTTGAGATCTCGTTTCCTAGCTGTGATTTAGCTTCCCTGTTAAGTTGTATTAGGGTGGTGTTTGCTGGTTGAGCGTGGGACTCCCAGCCGTGAGCTTATGTGTGTTGGCCGTGAGTTTTGGGTTGATGATTCCCTGTATCTTGCGTATGTTTTATAGGTTGGAGTCAGTATCCTCATGCTTTGTATTCGGTAATTGTTGCTCAGTGTTAAGGTACGGATTCGAGCTTGTTACAGCGTGAGGTTGGCATGAGTAAATGCAGTGATGGCTGTTTGTTGTTTACGTGTATGGCTGCCAGTGGTTACTGCCTGTTTTTATAGGCATACACGCATTTCCATCACTTGCATTTCATATCTCAGTTGTATCGTATCTTGTACTTCGGCAGTTGTGCCTTGTTGTATTGCTGTTGTTTCTTACCAGGTAGCGAGGGCGAGCGGCAATACCGCACTCTCATCTCCCTGCTGGGATGTGTTAGCCCCTATGCGCCGAGTGGCTAACTACCACAGTTCATAGGTTGGGCAACAGCAGGTGGAGTGATTGATGCACCTGGTATTGGTGAGCGAGTAGGGGTGAGTGGGTAACTCCCACATGTCCTACACTCACAGTGGCCACCTATCCAATGCAGATTAGATTGAGCTATGCCTTGAATTCTTTGTCTCCCTTGTTGGTCGTAGCCTCCTGTTGTTATCCGGTGTCTCATGCATAGCATCTGCATTTTATTTATGCTGTATCTTTGCTGTTTATTTGCTCTCCGTACTGGGGTTTGACCCCATATCCCTCTGGGGCTTGGTTTGTTTGTTGCCTGTTGTGTTGTCCAGGTCATACAGCTAGTCGAGGAGTAACACTGCTGGCGGTGCCCCAGGAGGTGGTTGAGTGTCCCAGTAGCGTATAGCATTTATGTATGTATCAGTAGCCTCCTGTTGTTATCCGGTGTCTCATGCATAGCATCTGCATTTTATTTATGCTGTATCTTTGCTGTTTATTTGCTCTCCGTACTGGGGTTTGACCCCATATCCCTCTGGGGCTTGGTTTGTTTGTTGCCTGTTGTGTTGTCCAGGTCATACAGCTAGTCGAGGAGTAACACTGCTGGCGGTGCCCCAGGAGGTGGTTGAGTGTCCCAGTAGCGTATAGCATTTATGTATGTATCAGTCTAGTAGCCGGGGAGATGTCCTGTGCTTCGTTGTTGTATTTTGTGTGGAGTCTGATACGTTTATTTGTATTGATGCTATACTTGCTTTTGTTTGTTTTGTAAACTGGGAACTTAGTTTGAGTATCGTTATATTTTAAATTATATGTTTTAAACCGTCGAGCCTAAAAGCGAAAATTTTACCCACTTTTTGATAAGCTTCCGCATGTGTTTGGGTTTTTACTCGGTTGTGAGCACGAGGCCTGACATTTTTGGTATCAGAGTTTAAGCTGGGACAAGCTCAATTTCTTTGATCACACTTGAGTCTAGGCACAGTGTTGTGTGTTGCATGTGCTTGACTTATGTGACTACGTGCTGCATATTTTGTGTTATATGCTTTCTATGCTGTATCTGTTCTTTTTTTCCTTATCCTGTTGAGTGTATTTTAGATGCCGCCTAGACGTCGTGGTAGAGGTAGGGGGCAGTTCCAGGAGTCAGGAGGTCTGAACGAGGATCAGTATAGTGCTCCTAGTCGTACTCATGAGAGTAGCGAAGAAGGGGAAGCTGAGGCTCCGCCGGCTCCGGTGGAGAGAATGGATGTTGTTATAGATCGGTTTCAGAGGATGAACCCTCCTATCTTTAATGGCGACGAGTCGAGTGAGGATGCTGATTCGTGGCTCCATAACGTCATTCATCTTTTTGATCGGGCTCAGTATGACGATGGACTCCGGTTGAGGTTAGTGACCTTGTTGCTGAGGAAGGCCGCAGAGCGCTGGTGGTGAGGCGCGTCTAGTACCTTAGTGGAGACTGGAGTTGGTATCACTTGGGACACTTTCTGTGAGACCTTCAGGCAGGAGTATATCCCCGATTCGTATGTGGCTGCCCGTGATCGGGAGTTTGAGTTTTTAGAGCAGGGCTTGATGACTGTGCGCGAGTATGCTCGCAAGTTTTCAGCGTTGTTGGCTTATGTTCCGCACGTTGCTGGCCGGGAGAGGGCCAAGAGTACCAGATTCGTGGAGGGCTTGAATGAAGAGTTGTACCAGAGTGTCTTGACGAGCAAGCCCAAGACGTATGCTGAGGCCGTTGATAGTGCTATCAACATTGAGGAGGGCATGAGGAGCCGTCGTACGCGTAGAGCGCAGGTAGCGCAGGCAGTGCAGGGTGGTAGACCTGTTGGTCAGGGAGCTCAGTCGTCTCAGAGTTCTCAGTCCGCTCATTATCCCCAGCAGCAGCAGCAGGTGGCTCAGCAGTCCGGCCGCCAGAGGTTTCGACACCGCGGTCAGCAATTCAAGAAAAAGTCTGGTTCAGGGTCTTCCGGTTCAGGCAGCTCGAGTAGCAGCGGTTCTCGGGCGGAGTTTTGTGGCTTTTGCGGTGGAAAGCATCCTTCCACGCAGTGTGTAGGTGTGCAGGGCTCCTGCAACCTTTGTGGTCAGTACGGGCATTTTGCGAGAGTGTGTCCGTCAGCTGGATCACAGCAGACCGCGGCCCAGCCTCAGGGTCGTGGATGTCAGTCTAGGGGCCGTTATCAGCAGTTTCAGCAGCCCCGTATGGGTGAGACTCCATTTAGACCGTTTCAGCATCCTGGACATTCACGCTTTGGGCAGTCGTCTCAGCCTTTCTTCCCAGGACCCCAGCATGCCCAGGTTAACGCTATCACGAGGGAGCAGGCCGAGGAGACACCGAGCCGGGTGATTGGAGGTACATGTCTTGTCTTTGAATTTCCTGCTCGTGTGTTGTTTGACATCGGTGCATCGCATTCGTTTATTTCTGATTCGTTTGTTGTTGAGCATGGTCTGTGTACGATTCCTTTGCGCGATGCCGTTTCTGTTTCTATCCCTGGTGGTCTGAGCCTGTTCTCCCAGGAGATTTTGTTGGATGGTGTGTTGCAGTTTGGTGAGCATGTCCTGTTAGCGAACTTGATCCGTTTGATGCTTTGGGATTTCGATTGCATAGTTGGAATGGATGTGCTGTCCAACTATAGGGCCTCCATGGACTGCTTCCATGGGATTGTGCACTTTAGGCCTTGGTCTGGCGAGAAGTGGGACTTCTACGGCCAGGATTCGCGATCGAATATTCCGTTGGTTTCCGCGATGGAGATGTTTAGCTTGTTGTCTCTGGGAAATGCTGGCTTTATGATCTACGCTTTGGATGCGTCTTATTCTTCCAGTGTTCAGCTTAGTGACGTTCCCGTGGTACGACACTTCCCCGACGTGTTTCCGAAGGAGATTCCTGGTTTTCCTCCGAGGCGGGAGATAGACTTCAGCATAGAGCTGGTGCCTGGCACAGCTCCAATTTCACGTGCTCCTTATCGTCTGGCGCCTGCGGAGTTGAGAGAACTTAAGGTGGAGTTAGACATATTGCTGGAGAAGGGTTTTATTCGGCCTAGTATGTCACCGTGGGGAGCTCCCGTATTGTTTGTGAAGAAGAAGGATGGCTCAATGCGGATGTGCATTGATTTTCGCCAGTTGAATAAAGCCACTGTTAAGAACAAGTACCCGTTGCCGAGAATTGATGATCTGTTTGATCAGTTGCAAGGTTCTGTGGTGTATTCAAAGATTGATCTTCGTTCAGGGTACCATCAGCTCAGAGTGAGGGAACAAGATGTCGCGAAGACTGCGTTTCATACGAGGTACGGACATTTTGAGTTTTTGGTGATGCCGTTTGGGTTGACCAACGCGCCTACAGTCTTTATGGATCTGATGAACCGGGTTTTTAGAGAGTTCATAGACCAGTTTGTGATTGTTTTTATTGACGACATCTTGGTTTACTCGAAGACTCCGAGGGAGCACAAGGAGCACTTGGAAATGGTTCTTCAGAGGTTGAGATAGCAGCAGTTATATGCGAAATTTTCCAAGTGCGAGTTTTGGTTAGATCGTGTGGTATTTCTGGGTCATGTCATTTCATCGGATGGCATTTCTGTGGATCCCAGTAAAGTGGATGCTGTTTTGAACTGGGAGCGATCGAGAAATGTGTCTGAGATTCGTAGTTTCTTAGGTCTGGCTGGCTATTATCATCGCTTCATTGAGGGATTCTCAAGTATAGCAAAGCCGATGACACAATTGACCCAGAAGGATAGGCGGTTTGTTTGGACTGAGCAGTGTGAGAATGCATTTCAACTGCTCAAGGAGAAGTTGACTACTTCTTCTATAGCAAAGCCGATGACCCAATTGACCCAGAAGGATAGGCGGTTTGTTTGGACTTGAGCAGTGTGAGAATGTCATTTTCAACTGCTCAAGGAAAAGTTGACTACTGCGCCTGTGTTGGTCTGCCGTCCGGTTCAGGTGGTTTCGTTGTTTGCTCTGACGCTTCGCTTAATGGATTGGGTTGTGTGTTGATACAGAATGGTAGAGTCATTGCGTATGCCTCACGGCAGTTGAAACCGCATGAGACTCGTTACCCAGTTCATGATTTGGAGTTAGCAGCGGTGGTCTTTGCGTTAAAGATCTGGCGTCACTACCTGTATGGCGAGCAATTTGTGGTGTACTCCGACCACAAAAGTTTGCAGTATCTGTTTTCGCAGCCTGATTTGAACATGAGACAGCGTCGGTGGATGGAGCTGCTTAAGGACTTTGATTGTGAGATTAAATACCAGCCTGGGAAGTCGAACGTAATGGCTGATGCTCTGAGCAGGAAGGCTAGTGAGATGCTTGCGTCGTTATACATCTCCAAGGACCAAGAGCATCTTAAAACTACGGGTTGGAGATTTTACTCGGCTGAGGATTGTGTGATGGTTTCATCGTTCCAAGTGGAACCGTAGATTGTTTCCAGCATTCGAGCAGCTCAGAGGACTGATCCTTCCATCCATGAGTTAAAGTTGAAGGTCAGGGCTGGCGAACTTGAGGATTATTCTGTCTCGTATGATGGTTGCTTGAGGTTTCGTGGCAGGTTGGTTGTGCCTAACCTCATTGATTTGAAGGAGGAGATCCTTCGAGAGGCGCATTGCAGCAGACATAGCGTTCATCCTGGCGCACGGAAGATGTACCATGCGTTGAAGCCACACTTTTGTTGGGCTGGCCTGAAGAGTGACGTTGCTGGTTTCGTTGCTCGTTGTTTGAATTGCCAGATGGTAAAGGCCGAAAGGATGAGACCTGGTGGTCTGTTGCAGAGTTTGGAAGTGCCCCAATGGAATTGGGAGCACATTGCTATGGATTTCGTGACGCATCTTCCTCGTACCAGTAGAGGATGCGATTCTATTTGGGTGGTTGTGGACCGTTTGTCGAAGTCTGCACACTTCATTCCCTATGGTATGACATTCTCGTTGAAGAAGATGGCGAAGCTGTACGTTGATTTTGTTGTTAGACTGCATGGTGTGCCCGTTTCAATCGTTTCTGACCGAGATCCGAGGTTTACTTCCCGTTTTTGGAAGAGTTTGCAAACAGCTTTGGGAACCAGATTGGCGATGAGCACCACGTATAACCCCCAGACAGATGGCCAATCTGAGCGAACTATGCAGACGTTGGAGGATATGTTGC
>KV016235.1:140970-162608 GCA_001598015.1 Dorcoceras hygrometricum
ATAGTGACCTGGTGATCTATCGAACTACCCTCGTTCGGACTTTCCAAGTGGTTACCATTTGTCGAGTGGATAAGTCCGAGGTCTTGGTTGTACTGATTAGTCCTCACGACTCGAAACGTCATTGAGGCTCTACATGATAGGCGTCTCACTTTGCCCGTTTGCCGACTCACTTGGGGTCATTAGGCGGCGGGATTGGGTGAGACCCTGATGCATGTAGTAGTCGATGCTTCGTTGTCGAGGATTCACCGCTCGCTTACCTGCGTGGATATCCTATGCTATCTGAGGGGATAATAGTGTATAAATCTCTGGCCAGAGTACTAGAAGTATTTTTGGTAAATGTGTTTACCTAGTTACACTCGCGATGTCACTATTCGATCTCCAAGATGTATGCATAGCTATCGGATCTATAGCGACTCTCGATTTACCAATGGTCGTTGATCTGATCGGGATATATGGATTTAAAGGACCGTACTGTACGCTAACCACGACCAACTGGTTCTTGCAGGCACTATCAGTGATACCTAGGGGATCATGGGGCGATGTTGCTAGACGCTCTTACCATGATCCGATGGGCAAGTCCGGAATTATGATTTCGAAACCACAATGGTTGTGGGCCCACGGCTAGCTGTATCCCTGAACCATTGAGGGTCACACAAGTACTAGATTCGAGATTCCCACACGGATACTGAGCTCAATGTGTTGAGCATGAGAAGAGGATTTTGGGGAGTGCGACTTCCTAAAAGTCAACCGGGGTCAAATCGAGATTTCCCAACGTTGAGGGGCAAAACGGTCATTTTGCACTGGGGTTCTGAAATATGGTTTTTCAGATTATAATATTCAGTTTTGGAAACTGAATCGATCGGTCCGATCTGATCGGCAATCGGAGTTACGATGAAGTCACAGTGGTGGGGATGAAACGAATGTTCACCCGTTGGACTCGGGCCCGTTGGGCCGGTACAATCCTACCACAAGTCTATTTAATTAGACTAGAATTCATTAACCAAAAGACTAGATGATCAAACCCTAACCCTAGAGCACTAAACACGCAGCCTCCCCCCTCTCAAATAGCCGCCGCCGGCCGCCGCCCCACGCCGCCTCCGCCGCCGCCCTCTTCGCCGGAAATTCGTTCCGGCCAATTCGACGAGGAGAATCCGTCCGTGCAGATCTCGTCAGTTCTTCTAGTGCAGGCTGATGAAGGAATCTCGTCTCCGGTCGTGGACCTGATTGGCGTTATCTACTGCAGTCTACCGTGAAGTGCCGTTTTCTTTACGAAACCGGTCGGAGCCAGGCACGAGTTGCCAGCAAGGTAGTGATCTTGAACGCCCTATGAATGTCATAGTTTGTTTGATTTATCGTATTGATCGTCTCCCAGCACATGTTTTTTCTGTTCTTCCGCTGCCTCGCCGGGGGGCGTGATCCGGATCCCAACAAAATAATCTCATAAGACACAGAGTCAATCAAAATCAAATATAAATTTTGTGCCTAGACTCAAGTGTAATAGAAAAGAAATGAGCTTATCCAGTTTAAATTATGATACCAAAAATGTCAGGCCCCATGCTAATCAACATAGATTAACAGCACAATTAAGCACATAATCGCGGAAGCATAAAATAGGGCTTAAAAATTTTTCAAATAATTGGGCCTGAACAATAAAACCATCATTCAAAATATTCATACTAAAAATAGGATTTACTCTGAATCCAAACATCAAACAGGAAATCAAATAACTCACTACAACAGATCCCCACATACATAGAAACTCAGGGCATCCCCTGGTTTGATATATAATGTAAATAATCTGGGACTCAACCGAACGGGGATCTACTAGCTAGAGCTCCACTCTGCCCAGCCAGATTTCCTACGGCTCCTGCAATGGGTGACACAGACCAGAAATCACAAAAGCGGGAAAAGAAATACGAGTTCAAGCCTCAGTATGAAGAGCACTAAGATAACAGCAATTCATAAACATGCAGTATTTCAAAACATGAAATGCATGAGGGCTGTCAAAGAATCGGTCAATCTAGGCCAACGAGTCAGCTGGCAAATCAGGCGAGCCTCTATACCACGCACAGCCAATCAGCCGATGGAAATCATCGGTCCGTGATATTCAGGGCTGGCCACTCAATTACCCATCACAGCTCGGTGGTATTCAGACACGACGGGTCAGTCGGTCACCACTCCGATAATAGCGTTGGACCTTTCAGGCACGACACATCTGTCTGCCGATCAATCAATCATCAGGCTCAATATGTATGCATGAATGCCATGAAATTCAAATCAGATTTCAACATGCATAACTTACGTAAGCAGAGCACATAAATTAGATAATGAGCCACATCTGTTCACGTAAAACACAGAATTTATAGAACACAAATCATGCCTCAAAATACTAACACGCTTATGCCCAAAGCTGTCAACAGAAGCTCAATTCGTACCTCAACTCTCAGATTCTACCTCAACAGATCTCACCAGGGCACGGCAACCTCAGCCTTCTCAAATCTGCTTCCTCGTTGGCCTCGGAAACCACAGCAGGAATTGCCTGGGAACTCAAATCTGTCAAGGCATCTCAAAATTCAGCTCAAATCTGAACGTACCTCAACTCTCAGATTCTACCTCAACAGATCTCACCAGGGCACGGCAACCTCAGCCTTCTCAAATCTGCTTCCTCGTTGGCCTCGGAAACCACAGCAGGAATTGCCTGGGAACTCAAATCTGTCAAGGCATCTCAAAATTCAGCTCAAATCTGAACCTCTATAGTTCACTGCCTACGGTCAAGAACTCACATCTGGTTCGACCACTCTAAGCAGACTCAATTAGCTAGAATCAAGCTTAAACTAGTCAGAAACACTTACCCAGAAGCTCAAAAGAACTTGAAGAACTCTCGGGTCTAACTTCACGAAAGTCTTCGAACACTGCAAATCCTTCGCCCTCCTCCTACGCATCGATTCAGGTCTCCTAACTGGTATCAATCGAAAGGCCTAAGCAATACGAGCTCAGCGCCACCAGCCGTGCTCCAAACAACGGCGGAAATCCACGGGAACTTAATGAATAAGGGTTCGAATGAACAGTAACTATCGAGGGTTTCGAAGAAGATGATAGGAAATATCGAGGTCGAAAATACGCTAAGTCTCGATCAGCACTTGCATATAAATTCTCGAGTCAAAGTCTGCAGTGAAAGTCAATCACCGACATATTCAGATCACAGCAACAGACCATAGCGCTAAGGCAGAAGTCCTCAAATCTGAATCCAGGGCTAACTCAAATTTGCGAGTGCTAACGCTGCGCGCGTTAACTAATCAAACGACGTCGCAGTGGCTCACAGCTAAAAAAAATCTCAGCGCTCATATCTGCTCACGTTCACTAAGATCTGAATAATGCTAATAGCACCAGTCAACTCAGAAATGTTGACTAACACGTGTCCTCTCCTCGTTGACTCTCGCGCTAACGTACTCCCGCTAACAGATCCTCTCGCTAGCTTCATATCTGAAAATGCAAACGAAGTCGCATTACTTCCCGCATCAAATCTGGATACTCTGTTCCCTCAGATATGAGACTCCAAGCATTCCAAACCTGAATTCTTACAGGAATCAGATCCCGATAGAAAAACTCAACGAACCAACTCCAAATTCGACGTAGATTTCACCTGATAGCTCTTCGTCAAGTCTGAACATCACCAACCAGATTCGACCAAAAACCCTCAAACCTGAAATTCGAAATCACGACTCCCGTGACTAATCCTTAACCAAATCTGGTTAATCGCTAATTACCGAATCTCAGACATCACACCATCACATAGAAGAGGAGGCAGCACCAGCTTGTGTGGACTTTGCCATGGACTTCGTCACTTTTCTCAAGTACAGAAGAGGAAGAGTTTTCTTTACACAACCAGTTTTGCCCCAGCTACACTTCAACGAGATGGGTGAGGTCTCTTCTTCTTTCAGATGGTGTCTGGAGTATTCATCATGGGGCAGATCCACGACCAGTCAGGTTAGAGCTATCAGCTGCGAAGGCTACTTCAGCTCAGCATATTGTGGCTCAACGACCATTCATTGACACTATGGTCCCTATCTTATTCTTTATTCTTCCGCTCCAGGACTCAAATTTGCGAAGACCTTACCCTGTAATTTTTCAACATAAGTGGGATAGAGTTATTGAAGAGATTGTGCAGTTTTCGGCTTCTGGTTCTTTACAACATGTTGTAAATAAGTGTACAATTTGATTATTCATTCTTCCATACAGGATATAGAGGTTATTCCTATTTCGGTTTTTTGAGCTGTTTAGCACGGCCAGAGTGCTGAAAATTTTTGTAAATTTTTTAAAGAGGAAACTATATCTGAATCATCTCAATCTTCATCATCGTCTGAAGCTGCTGAAATTATATATGCAGAAGATCAACATACACAAACAGATTGTATTTTGAAGACTTTCCCAGAGCTCCAATTGTTTAGCCAGACGGTTGCTCAGCTCAGAGACTTGGTGAAAATTCTTAGTCTCGAGCATCTGCATTATCAAGTGCTTCTAACAGCCTTCAAGTCCGGGTTTGATCAGAGAATGATGTCCCTCGATCTAAGTGTTCAAGATCTATGTGAGTCACACATTACGATGATGAAAAAACAACAGAGACAATATCTGGAATTGATGAGGCGGGGAGAAAGAGTCAAAGATGAACTTTCTTCAGAGCTTACTTCGACAAGATAGTTGCTACTTGATGAGGTTCAGAGATCATTGTCTGAAGTAAATTCGAGCCTCGCTTCCTTCGGCTCTCAGCTCGTCAAAATTATTGCTCATATTACGAGAGCCGGTGATTCCAAAAAGGGGGAAAGTAGCGGCAGTGGTAGAAAAGAATGTAGCAGCAGTAGCAAAGGACGCAGCTGTTTTTGAGATAGAGATGTTTCAGATTTGAGTATCGGATCTTATATTTTAAGTTCTTGTACTTAGAAAAATTCATTGTTATATAAAAGAGAATTTTGTCGTTCTAAACAAGTCAAAGCAGCTAAGTTTTGTCATCACAAAAAAGGGGGAAATTGTTAATAATAAAATTTAATAAGTTTTGGTGATAACAAAAGACAAGAACCCGAACCAAACAGAACAATACAGATCAAGTATTCAATAAGATCAGATCACGGGAATTTAGCTTAGAACTAGCTATCAGTTTGGAAGAAGTAATTCAGAGCAGAGCTCAGTATTCAGTTTAGAGTTGAGTATAGATCAAGCGCAGTGTATATCCGTTCAGAAGCTTATATCAGATCAGACGCGTAATTTAGATCAAAGCATAGTGGAACATATCAGAGAAACTTAGAGCGTCGGCGATCAACTTAGAGCAAGTCGATCAGTTTAGGGCGTCATAGATCATATCAAAGCGTAAGAGATCAGAATGGAGCTTCTAAGAAGAGCAAACAGCTTAGAGCAAAGTCAGCTCTTAGCACAGTTCAGATCTCACATAAAACTTTCAACTCCCAGCTTTCGCAGTTTTCAGATTATAACTTCTGATTGACAAGTCATCTATAAACCACGGTCCAAAGTTTATCAGAAGAGCCAAGAGACAACTTGAACGAACATTTATGAGGATCAGAACCAGTTGTAGCATAATGCAAAGTGAGAATTTTGAGATAGTCGAAGGTTTCCATTTTGGTTAAAAATAAACTGCGTTCTATAGACAAAGTCAATCCTTAGGAGAAGCATTAATTAGATGTACCTTCATCCTGGAAGAAAGAGGATTGTGTCTACTGGCTCAATTAATGACCGTTGGGGAAGAAGGATATAAATAGATGACAAGCTGCTGCTTGAAAGAGTTACCAAGTTACGAAGGAGTGAACATTCTTAACTATAGTTCACCAAGTGACGGGTTAACCAAGTGACGAAAGTTACCAATTTACGACCCAGTTTACACGAGAGTTACGACTATCGAGTTGCCAAATCACGAAGTGACAAACACATTGCTTGTTGTTATAAAACTTACAATGTCACGTTTTCAGTTGTAAACTAACATTCTGTAGTTTTACTCTTTTATTGTATATCAAAAACATAGTGTATAAGAGCTTGCCAAGCTTAGGCAGCTCATAGCGTATATGTTTGTACTTTACAGAAAGTGAGTTTGTAATAGTTTGGTTATTGCTAGGAGTCCACTCAGTTGCGGCTGGAGTGATTGGGTTGTTACAGAAGCTGTAATAATCAAATTCTTCTAATGAAATCCTTCCTGCACAAGGAAGAAGGGGAGACGTAGGAGTTTCAGCTCTGAACTTCCAAAAACACACATTGAGCCTTATCCTTTACTACTTTAAGTTTTTTATCCGTTCACTGTTGTATCGAGTTACTTCCGCACAATTATTTTTGTTAATCGAGACAACAGATTACGCTGAGATTCTCTTAGCTGGTAACACTCAGATTTGAGTTAAGTCGAAGGCTTGTAAAACATTTCTAAAAGAGTTTTTCTTAAAATCTAGAGGAGTTAATTCACCCCCCTCTGAATTCCCGAGCTATATTTCAACTCTATTTGATCCCAACAGTTACCCTCCACCAAGTTATTAAACTCATGCTCCTTGGTATTGTAACAAGACTCCGGAATATACTATTGTCTAAAAGCCGCACAAAAACTTTCCCATGAGATTACTAAACCCATCTCTCTCATAGCTCTGGAAGCACCTTTCCATCAACGCTGTGCATGCTCCATAAACTAAGACGTAGCCAAACTCAGTCTCTGATCCTCATCGTAATGGACCCTATCCAAAATACCCTCAATATGCTCCAACCAGCCTTCGGTAACTACACCACCCTCAGCACCTAAAAACGTCTGGGGGTTTATCCTCTGAAACCTAGGTAGAACCAGTTCCATCTCATCAACCCAGCTAGCCAAATGCTCTACTTCATCCTCAACCTACCTAGAATTCCTACGCATAGGAATTCTAGGCTGAACAACATCATCCTCATGATTCAGCCCCCGATTCCCCTGCAATCTGTTTCTCAGCTCTACCTTTCCTCTTAGGCTCAATCTACGAGACACCAAGATGATAAGAATAATAGCAGGTAAAGCACGTATTCAAACACTTGCAACGAAACAAATTGTGTGCCTAGATAGAGTGAACTAGAATCGAAGTTATCTCAGTTTAAGCTATGATACAAAAATTTTAGGCTCTATGCTCGTAATTACAGATTAAGAACACAATTAATGATTAATGCGGAAGCTTAAAAACGGGTTAAATTTTTTCCTTTTGGCCTGATCCAAAAATAACGAGTAAAAATATTAGAATACTCAAATTAACTATACTAGCTCATTTAAAATGGTTTACAACCACATACATAGCTAACATGCTCACCATACAAGTATAAAGAAAAATAATAAACAACATCTAATCTCCTGGACAACAAGACACGTATATAAAATCCAACAGTTAATAACGTTTGAATAACGTCAAGTCAAATACAATCAACAACAACAACTCAGGGCATCCCCTGGTATTGATTCGACAATATATACATATACATGTATAACTGAGACACTCGATCAACTCCTAAGGGGCTCCACTAGCTGATGCTCCACCGGGCACAACTTGTAACGTCCCAAAATCCATAGGACCACATATATGCATGTTATTTGTTTCAAGGGTCGAAATGACAATTTAAATGTTAGCATAGGCTGTTTTATGAAAGCTGATTTTACTAATTTCAGAAATGAAGGTTCCAGCAGATGCCACTCCAAGAGCAATACACGAGCAGATTTTAGAAATTTGTTGAAATAATTTTAAGGAGAACAAAATGGTTTCTTAACTAAATATTGAGAGGGAAATTTTACTAAAATTAATAACTTTAGGTAAGGTGTGTGATGCTTGATGATTACACCTCACCTGCCACTAATCCCTCCCATACAAATAATTGTTTTGAAGGAAATGTTCATTTTCACTTGCAAAAAGAAAACTCTTTTGTGTTCTCTCAAATATTTTGAAAGAATCTCATTGTGATTGCTTGAGGAAGAGGAACTATGCAGGAATCGACTGTCGTTGTAAATCTCAATTCAAAGCAAGTAAAATCTGATACTTGCTACACCATTTGAAGCAAATATTGATTTTTCTCATGTTATGGATCTTCTTGCCTGTATGTTTAAAGTTATTGTTTAAGTTTATGTTTAAGAAGATTTACGAATGTTTAAGAAAGAAAGCTTGGGTTCAAAGTTATGTTTTCTGCTTCCAAAGTTTTCCAGAATGTTTTGAGAATGATTGAAGATGTTTAAAAGTACTCTGGAGTTCAGATTTGAGTCACGTATTTTCATGAATTTTCTTTTTTCTGGTGAATGGTAACATCTGAACTTGACCCTATGTAATCGGAGATGCTAGTCGAATCAGAAACTAAGTCTAGTTTGATAGGAAGAACTGGTATTGTAGATGTCGTTCGTGATGTTGCAGCACCAAGTTCTTATTCAGACTTTGTTTCCCGTGTTAGCGACTGAATTACATATTTCATACAGAAGCCTCATTTCAGATTCGTGTTTTCGCTGAGTTTGGTCAGATTTCACATTATTATTCACTTCACTGCTGAGTTTACCAACCTAGTTGCGTTGACATCTGAGTTGACCAAACGACATCTGTTTCTTTTCCAAACACTATTCCGTGGAGATATCTGTTTTCCGCTATCACTACAGTTCCCTAGACAAATCTGTTTCATTGTTAGTGATGTATTTTCCTAGTCAGACTTCTGTTTCTCGCTAACGCTACAGTTTCCTTGTCACATCTGTTTCGACGTTAGCGTATACTATATCTAGTATAGAATCTGTTTTCACAATAGAGATCTGTTTTTCTTTCAAGTACAGTTTCCATTACAGAAATCTATTTGCATTTCAGCGATCATTTTCCAGTAGTCAAATCTGATACTTAGTAAGTTTTAAAGTTGAGAAGCGAGTTTTAAAAGAAATGAACCCCGATGATTTTCAAAGAAGATTTCAAAAGATAATAGTTTAAAAGAATGAAAGTTTCTTTTTAAGAAATTATGGCATAGATAACAGACGGTCGTAAAGTAAGGGTGAGCAACTATCCAGATGTCAGTTGCCCTTTCACAAAGGAAGGGTGAGAAGTTGTCCAGATGTCGATTACCCCTTCACAATGAGCTATATGCTAGAACTGATATCAGAAGTCATTTGATCAAGTGCACATTGGACAAAAGGAGAGCTTCTAAGCCATAAATCTTAAAGTACAAGAAATTAAATGAAGAGAACTGGGTTATTGTCCCCGCATCCAAGAGATGAAAGAAAGTTTTAAGAAAGTTTAAGAAAGAATGTTTACGTTTAATGAAGTTCCTTTAAACTCAGTTATGTAAATGTTCAGATGTCTGCCTGCGTTAAAATGACTTTGTGATTACTCAGATTTTACTTGCTGAGCCCCTAGGCTCATTAGCTTTTAAAATGGTGCAGCTGAGACAGTTAAGGGACAAGCGGAAGGTGGAAGCTGAGACAGCTGGGTGGTGAAGTGTTTATCTATGGACAGCGTTTTCCGTGTCGAGCTGTTGTTGTCTTTTATCTTAGACATCTGTATTATATCTATTGCAACAGTAGTAAATTCATATAGAATTTTAGATGTTGTAATATCGCATTTGCAGTATATATATGAAATCTGTTTTCCGCAAAATTTCAGTACTTGGCGCCAAATGTGTATATGCCAGATTTGTGTGTTGTTACGTCTTTTATCTTAGACTATCTTGTATATATACTATTGCAACAGTAGTAAATTCATATAGAATTTTAGATGTTGTAATATCGCATTTGCAGTATATATATGAAATCTGTTTTCCGCAAAATTTCAGTACTTGGCGCCAAATGTGTATATGCCAGATTTGTGTTTGTGTTTCGAATTCCTTTTAAGTTAAAATAAATACATCTTATAACAAATCATTATTCAGCCCTTATTTTATTTCAAAAATTTTAATTCACCTCAAATCCGTGATCCCGTGGGTTCGGGCGTCACAACATGGTATCAGAGCAATGTTCATGAGATAAACACATGCACCATCAGTTGGATCAGATTTCATCGACCGTTTCTCCAAAGCTGTGATTTTAGTTTTCAGAGCATTGTCTTTAAATTTTTAGCATGTTCTGATAATTATATGTGGTGGATTACGGGCTATAGATTATAAGATGTCAGGAAGAGGAAGAGGTAGAAGAGGTAATCCCTTAGAGGAAAACAGTCCTGACAGTAATGCTAGTATCGCTCAGCTCCTGAGACTGCTGGTAGAGAAAACCGACAGGGGTAATGGCCAATCTTATAGCAGTAGAGGACCAAGCCATGATGATCCCCAATAAAAGTTTAGAAGACAGAAGCCGAAGGAGTTTAGTGGTACAACGGATCCATTAGTTGTTGAAAGTTGGATCAAATCGATGGAGGTTATTTTTGAGTACCTCCAGATGCCAAATTTAGATAGGCCTAGGTGTGCTATCTACGTGTTAAGAGATTATGCCATGATTTGGTGGGAAGGAGCTAAGCTGTATGTGGATTTGTTGAATATTACGTGGGCAGATTTCAAGCAAGTATTCTTTGAGCAATACTTCATGGAAGACAAGAGGTCTGAATTGAAGAGGGAGTTTCTTACCCTGAAACAGGGGAGCATGACCGTAAAGGAGTATGTAAGGGCATTTGAAAGAGGGTGTTACTTTGTGCCTTTGATAGGTAACGACCAAGAAGAGAAGTTAATTCAGTTTGTGGAAGGATTGAAGCCTATGTTCAAGATGAATATTAGGCTATCTGTGACCAAGACTTACAGAGAAGAAGTGGATAGAGACCTGAGAATTGAAAGATACTGGAAGGATGTTGATGAAGAAAGGTAGCAGAAGAGGCAGGCCTTTCAGCAGAAAGATCAGAGGCCTTTCAAGAAGCCGAATAAGAATCAGTAGAGGCCTCAAGAGCAGAAACCTCTACAGACCCAACCCATTAGTGCAGTTCCAGCTAGCAACAATAGACCGGTGTGTCCTAAGTGCCATAGGAATCATCCTGGTCAATGCAGACTTGGACAGAATGTCTGTTACAGATGTGGGTTGCCAAGGCATATTTTGAAAAATTTCCCAAAGTCAAGGCAACTGGTGACCAGTAGAGCCTACGTGATGACCGTTGATCAAGCCAACCCAGACTCGACAATAGTCACGTGTAAGATTATGATCGCTGGTTTGCCTTCTATGGCTTTGATAGATTCAGGAGCTACTCACTCATTTATAGCATCCAAGTTTGCTAAGAAGTTACCCATTAAGCCTGTCCAAGTAGATATAGTCTTTTGTGTAACACTACCTTCGGGAGAAGAGTTAGTATCCGATAACTTGTTTCGAGGTTTAGAACTTAGACTTCAAGGGCATTTGATTACTGCCAATTTAATTGTGTTACCAATTCCTGAATTCGATATGATTTTGGGAGTAGACTGGCTGACTAAGTATGGAGTAGTGATAAACTTTAAGCTTTGAACTGTAGGGGTTAATCCACCTAGAGGAGATCCATTTAAGTTTGAAGCCAATCATGTTTGGAGGATTCCCCGTATTATATCAGCTCTTAAGGCTCAACGTTGTTTGAGGAAAGGAGGGGAAGGATTTTTGGCGAGCTTGTCGTCTTTAGAAATGATTAGTAAGCCCCAACTTTCAGATGTGGAGGTGGTGAATGAGTTTCCCGAGGTTTTTCCAGAGGATATCCATGGATTACCACCAGACAGAGAACTGGAATTTTTGATTGACTTAGTTCCAGGAGCAGCCCCTGTATCTAAACAACCCTACCTCTAGATCCATCAGAGATGAAGGAACTAAAGGAACAGATACAAGATCTGTTAGATAAGGTATTTATTAGACCAAGTACGTCCCCCTGGGGAGCCTCTGTTCTTTTTGTTAAGAAGAAAGATGGAAGTTTGAGGTTATTTATAGACTATCGAGAGCTGAATAAGCTGACCATTAAGAATAAATATCCCCTTCCTAGAATTGAGGATCTTTTTGACCAGTTGAAAGGATCAGTAGTTTTTTCTAAGATTGATTTAAGGTCTGGTTACCACCAGTTAAAGATTAAGGCATCAGATGTCTATAAGACAGCCTTCAGAACTCGTTATGGTCACTGTGAGTTCTTAGTAATGCCTTTTGGGCTTACGAATCCTCCATCAGCTTTCGTGGATTTAATGAATAGAGTTTTCCAACCATTTCTGGACCAATTTGTAGTTGTGTTCATAGATGATATATTAGTGTATTTTAAGACCAGATTTGAGCATGTCGACCATTTGAGGACAGTACTTCAAGTTTTGAAGAATAAGCAGTTGTTTGCTAAATTTAGTAAGTCTGACTTCTGGTTGAAGAAAGTAGCATTTTTAGGTCATATTATATCTAAGGATGGATTAGAAGTTGACCCAGCTAAGGTAGCAGCTATTCGTGACTGGCCAGTGCCAAGATCTGTTTCAGAAATAAGGAGTTTCTTGGGTTTAGCCGGGTACTATAGGCGATTTATCCAAGGATTTTCTAAGATAGCTGTTCCCTTGACCTCGCTCACAAAAAAGCTGGTTAAGTATGAATGGACTCCAGAATGTCAAATCAGCTATCGCACAGAAAAAGCCAATGTGGTGGCAGATGCCTTGAGTAGGAAATCTGTTTGATTAGCTCAGCTTTTTGTTCAGAGACCATTGGCTTATGATATAGAGAAGTCTGAAATAGAAGTAGTGCCCAGTGGTAGTACTATGGTTTTGGCAGATCTCTCTCTAAGGTCAAATCTGATAGATCAGATTCGTGAGGGACAACCAAAGGATGAGCAACTCCAGAAGTGGGTTAAACAAGATAGATAGAGAGGCAGCAACCTCTACTTTTCAGAAAGGGGAGTAGTCAGATATCTGGGAAGAATTTGGGTACCTCAAAGAGATACGCTGAGAACAGATCTCATGACAGAGGCCCACACAGCCCAATACTCTGTACATCCGGGAAGTACTAAGATGTACAAGGACCTCCAGAAGTTTTATTGATGGCCAAGAATGAAACGAGACATTGCTAGATTTGTCTCTAAGTGTTTTACTTGTCAATTGGTGAAAGCTGAACACCAAAGACCAGCAGGATTATTGAAGCCACTGCCTATTATAGAATGGAAATGGGAGTGTATAGCGATGGATTTTGTAGTTGGTCTACCCAAGACTGTTCAAGGATATAATTCTATTTGGGTTATAATAGACAGACTCACTAAGTCTGCTCACTTCTTACCAGTTAAGACAACCTACGATGTGAGTAGATATGCGGATTTGTATGTAAAGGAAATAGTGAGGCTGCATGGTGTTCCAGTTTCCATACTATCGGATAGAGATCCGAAATTTACCTCAGCTTTCTGGAAAAGCTTGCATAGAGCTATGGGTAAAAAGCTGACCTTTAGCACAACCTTTCACCCCCAGACAGATGGACAATCTGAAAGGGTGATTCAGATTTTAGAAGATTTGCTTAGAGCATGTATTGTGGATTTTTCAGAAGGATGGGATTTAAAGCTACCATTGGTAGAATTTGCGTACAATAACAGTTTTCAAGCATCTATCCAGATGGCTCCATATGAAGCTCTCTATGGCCGCAAATGTAGAACACCTCTCCACTGGGATGAAGTTGGTGAAAGAGCTGGCTTAGGACCAGATGTAGTGGAACAAACAGCAGAAGCTGTTAGAAAGATAAGAGAACGAATGAAAGCTGCTCAAAGCAGATAGAAGAGTTACGCAGATAATAGGAGGAGAGAGCTGAATTTTTAAATCGGCGATCATGTATTTTTGAGAATTGCTCCAATGAAAGGAATAATGCTTTTTGGGAAGAAAGAAAAGTTGAGTCCAAGATATATTGGACCATATGAGATTTTAGAAAGAATAGGATCGCTAGCTTATCGTTTAGCACTGCCCCCACAGCTGTCAGCAGTGCATAGCATTTTTCATGTTTCAGCTTTGAGAAAGTATATTACTAACCCTTCGCATGTGCTAAGCCATGAGCCAATCCAGTTAGCACCAGATTTATGTTACGAAGAGAGACCAGAGAGGATTCTTCTTCGAGAATATAGGAAGCTAAGAAACCGTAGTATTTCTATGGTTAAGGTACAATGGTCTAACCAATCTGAGCGAGAAGCTACATGGAAGACAGAAGCTGATATGCTTAGCCTTTACCCATATCTGTTTGGTAAGTAAATTTCGAGGATGAAATTTCAATAAAGAGGGTAGAGTTGTAATGCCCCAAAATCCGTAGGACCACATATATGCATCTTATTTGTTTCAAGGGTCTAAATGACATTTAAATGTTAGCATAAGCTATTTTATGAAAGCTGATTTTACTAATTTCAGAAATGAGGTACGACGCAGCAGGTTCCAGCAGATGCCACTCCAAGGCAATACACGAGCAGATTTTAGAAATTTGTTGAAAATAATTTTAAGGAGAACAAAATGGTTTCTTGTAAGAAGGGTTTGGTACATTTGAAAACTAAAATATTGAGAGGGAAATTTTACTAAAATTCATAACTTTAGGTAAGGTCATGCTTGATGATTACACCTCACCTTTGACACACCTCACCTGCCACTAATCCCTCCCATACAAATACTTGTTTTGAAGGAAAGGTTCATTTTCACTTGCAAAAGGAAAACTCTTTTGTGTTCTCTCAAATATTTCCAAAGAAGCTCATTGTGATTGCTTGAGGAAGAGGAACTCTGCAGGAATCGACTATCGTTGTAAAGCTCAATTCAAAGGCAAGTAAAAGCTGATCCTTGCTACACCATTAGAAGCATATATTGATTTTTCTCATGTTATGGATCTGCTTGCCTGTATGTTTAAAGTTATGTTTAAGTTTATGTTTAAGAAGATTTAAGAATGTTTAAGAAAGAAAGATTGGGTTCAAAGTTATGTTTTGTGCTTCCAAAGTTTTCCAGAATGTTTTGAGAAAGATTGAAGATGTTTAAAAGTACTGAGGAGTTCAGATTTGAGTAACATATTTTCATGAATGTTCTTCTTTCTAGTGAATGGTAACATCTAAACTTGACCATATGTAATCGGAGATGCTAGTCGAATCAGAAACTAAGTCTGGTTTGATAGGCAGAACTGTCATTGTAGATGTCGTTCGTGATGTTGCAGCACCAAGTTCTTATTCAGACTTTGTTTCCTGTGTTAGCGACTGAATTCCATATTTTATACAGAAGCCTCATTTCAGATTCGTGTTTTCGCTACGCACCTGAGTTTAGTCAGATTTCATATTATTATTCACTTCACTGCTGAGTTGACCAACCTAGTTGCGTTGACATCTGAGTTGATCAACCTAGTTGCGTTGACATTTGTTTCTTTTCCAAACACTATTTAGTGGAGATATCTGTTTTCCGCTATCACTACAGTTCCCTAGCCAAATCTATTTCATTGTTAGCGATGTATTTTCGTAGTCAGACTTCGGTTTCGCGCTAACGCTACAGTTTCCTTGTCACATCTGTTTCGACGTTAGCGTATACTATATCTAGTATAGAATCTGTTTTCACAATAGAGATCTGTTTTGCTTTCCAGTAAAGTTTCCTTTAGAGAAATTTGTTTGCATTTCAGCGATCATTTTCCAGTAGTCAAATCTGATACTCAGTTAGTTTTAAATTTGAGAAGCGAGTTTTAAAAGAAATGAACCCCGATGATTTTCAAAGAAGATTTCAAAAGATAAGAGTTTAAAGGAATGAAAGTTTATTTTTAAGGATTTATGGCATATATAACAGACGGTCATAAAGGAAGGGTGAGAAACTCTTCAGATGTCAGTTGCCCTTTCATAAAGGAAGGGTGAGCAGTTGTCCAGATGTCGATTGTGAGGACTAGAAATTCTGTTAAGTATGATTTAATGGCTAATCAGCTTTTGGATTAAAATTTGTCACGGAATTGTGATTTCTCGGTGTTTAGATTTGATTTAGAGTTGATCAGCTGTGAGTTGCTGGCTCTCGAGTGAGATCAGCATCGAATTTGGAGTTCAGATGTTGCCTAGCGCGTTTTCAGTAGCGGGCGTTGTTACGTCGTCGTTTTGGATTAGCGTAGAAGACAGCAGAGAGTTGCACGAGCATTCAGCTGTTGGTATTCAGCAGTGGCGTAATCAGATGTCAACGCTTGTCAACTCAGCAGTGAGTGTGTAACGGGAAGCAGCTGTTAGCGGTAGCGCGCGAGAGAAGCTGTTACGTGTTGGTCAACAGCTGAGTTGATTACTGGTATAATTAACGTGGTTCAGCTGTTGCTAATGTAGATGTCTGTTTTAGCTGTTGAAGCTATGCTACGTCGTTTTGTTAAATTGGCGCGACGTCGTTTGCTATATGAGTTGGAAGAGCATTGGAATGCTTGCATCGTTTCAGCAGAGAGCGAAAGCTGGTATCAGCTTTGAGAGGATTTGTGCCATAGCTTAAGCAAAGATCTGAATTGCTTAGAACAGTAGTGATCCGAGGATTTATATACCAAGTGCTGCTCAAAACTTAGCGTATTTTTGAACCTGATATTTCTTATCTCCTTCTTTGAAACCCTCGATAGATACTGTTCATTCGAACCCTTCTCCGGTTAATTGCCGTCGAATTCCGCCGTTCTTTGGAGCGAGACAGGTGGCGTTGAGCTCGTCTTGAGTAGCTCTTTCGATTAACACTAGCTGGGAAGCTTGAGTCGACATGTGTGAAGGATCGCGAAGTAACAGTGTTGCTTGACTGTTTTCGCAAGCTGAAGCCGACAGTTCCTTAGCTCTTTCGAGCCCTAGATTTGAGCTATAGGGAAGTCCCTGCTGTATTGTTGTGCCGTGTGTTAGAGTAGATGCCCAACTAGCCAACTTGTGGCGTGTGGGTTTATAGACTCTTGTATATGACAATCTTTATATATGATATTCGCATTTACTTATATGACATTCTTTACTTTCATTATGTTGTATGATGATTAACAATTGCGTTGAGTGAAGACCTAAAATACACTAAAGTGTATGTTAGATGTGATAGTGGGTATGACGGCTATCATGAAACACATCTAATAGGCACAGTGTATTCTGAACATGTTCCTAGTCGATTGGGCCGTCAAAATGAGGATAAGGCCGCCCGAGCTAGAGACTAGTATCTGCGATGCGAAGTAACATGTTTCATTGATAGGAAACGCTGTGATGTTCTGAGCATGCAGATAGATAGTGACCTGGTGATCTATCGAACTACCCTCGTTCGGACTTTCCAAGTGGTTACCATTTGTCGAGTGGATAAGTCCGAGGTCATAGTTGTACTGATTAGTCCTCACGACTCGAAACTTCATTGAGACTCTACATGATAGGCGTCTCACTTTGACTCGTTTGCCGACTCACTTGGGGTCATCAGGCGGCGGGATTGGGTGAGACCCCAATGCATGTAGGAGTCGATGCATCGTTGTCGAGGATTCACCGCTCGCAGACATGCGTGGATATCCTATGCTATCTGAGGGGATAATAGTGTATAAATCTCTGGCCAGAGTACTAGAAGTGTTTTAGGTAAATGTGTTTACCTAGTTACACTCGTGATGTCACTATTCGATCTCCAAGATGTACACATAGCTATCGGATCTATAGCGACTCTCGATTTACCAATGGTCGTTGATCTGATTGGGATATATGGATTGAAAGGACCGTACTGTACGCTAACCACGACCAACTGGTTCTTGCAGGCACTATCAGTGATATCTAGGGGATCATGGGGCGATGTTGCTAGACGCTCTTACCATGATCCGATGGGCAAGTCCGGAATTGTGATTCCGGAGCCACAATGGTTGTGGGCCCACGGCTAGCTGTATCCCTGAACCATTGAAGGTCACACAAGTACTGGATTCGAGATTCCCGCATGGATACTCAGCTCAATGTGTTGAGCATACGAAAAGGATTTTGGGGAGTGCGACTTCCTAAAAGTCAACAGAGGTCAAATCGTGATTTGCCGATGTTGAGGGGCAAAACGGTCATTTTGCACTGGGGTTCTGAAAAATGGCTTTTCAGATCATAGTATTCAGTTTTGGAAACTGAGTCGATCGGTCCGATCTGATCGGCGATCGGAGTTACGATGAAGTCTCGGTGATGGAGATGAACGGAATGTTCATCCGTTGGACCCGGGCCCGTTGGGCCGGATCCAAATCCATCACCAAGTCTATTTAATTAGACTTAATCTTCATTATGACTTAACACTAGACTACAACTCTGCTAACCCTAACCCTAAGTGTGCGCCGCCCCTCTCCTCTCTAAAAGCCGCCGCCGCCGCCCTTGTGCGCCGCCGCCACGTGCCGCCGGAATTTGATCCGGCCAATCTTGACGAGGAGAATCCATCCGTGCCGATCTCGTCAGGCCTTCTAGTGCAGGCTGACGAAGGAATCCCGTCTCCGATCGTGGACCTGATTGACGTTGTCTACCGCAATCTACCGTGAAGTGCCGGTTTCCTCGAGAAACTGGTCGGAGCCAGGCACGAGTTGCCAGCAAGGTATTCTACAAAACACCCTATGGTTGTGTTTATTTGAATTGTATTGATCGTCTCCCGGTATTGTTTTTGTTCTTCCGCTGCCTCGCCAGGAGGCGTGATCCGGATCCGCCGCGGCTACCCCACAGTGGTATCAGAGCCAAGGTTTTCGGATCTGATCAATACAGTACTGCCTTATTGTATCTATGTCTCGAATTGCAGATCGAACGAAATAAAATTTCAAGAAAAAGGCCACAGCGCCTCCGCGCATGGCG
Source organism: Dorcoceras hygrometricum (assembly GCA_001598015.1). Classification (NCBI taxonomy): domain Eukaryota; kingdom Viridiplantae; phylum Streptophyta; class Magnoliopsida; order Lamiales; family Gesneriaceae; genus Dorcoceras; species Dorcoceras hygrometricum. The sequence goes on from KV016235.1 coordinate 159,621, forward strand.
GCGCCCCTCCTCGCACGCCCGTGCGCAAACGGCCGCGCGCTTGACGCACAACGGCCGGCCAACGACGCCACTCTTTTGCGCAAGTGTTGCGCAGTTTTGCGTCAAGGCATGGATGCGCGAAGCTCGCCCGTCGCGCTTGGAGATCGGCCGCTGCGCCACGCGCCTCGGCCGCCGCACACGAGAACCAGCAGATGCACTGTTCATCAGCAGGTGCATCTTTCCTTGTTGAAACCAGCAACTGCATTCCTTTGTTAGAATTCAGCAGTTGCGTTGTTTTCATAGAAACCAGCAGGTACCCTTCTTTGCTAGAAACCAGCAGGTACCCTTCTTTGCTAGAAACCAGCAGGTACCCTCCTTTGCTAGAAACCAGCAGGTACCCTCCGTTGTGAGAAATCAGCAGGTACCTTCGTTGTGAGAACCCAGCAGATACCCTTCTTTGTTATAATCCAGCAGTGCACTGTTCACTGTGACTGGTTTTAAAGTTAGCATATTTCCTATGTCTCAACTGGATGCTCAATGAAAAATGTTTTAATGAGAAGTGATTTTATGATTTAAATGGAGTGAACCCTGACATCTAGATTTGTTTGTTCCCAGTAATTTTTAGAGAAGGAAATGTTCAAACTTTAGGATTTATGGCAAAGATAACATACGGTCACCATGGAAGGGTGAGCAGCTGGTTAGATACCAGTTGCCCCTTCACCACGAGCTTATGCTAGGCTGATATCAGTAGTCACTTGATCAGGTGCACACGGACCTACGAAGTACTTCTGAGCCATAAATCTAACGAAAATGTTAACGCTGGGGATTTGAATTCTATTCCCAGAATAGAATGTTATGATGTTATATGCCTTCTTTTCAAACTACGTTCATACATGTTTTACACCTGCATATTGTGCTTGTTACTCTCAGTTTTTCTTGCTGAGCCCCTAGGCTCACTAGCTTTCTTGGTGCAGGTGAGTCGGCGGCGGAGCAGATGGGAGGTGGAGTTTGAACCAGTAGTGACGTGTTAGTGTTTATCGAAGGCCTGCTTTTCCGCAATGTCTATTTTGTACTTGCTGTTTTTGTTGTCTTTGATCTTAGTTAAGTCTGTATTAAGATCTGTTACAACAAGAATGAATTCATATAGAGTTCGGTAGTTGTAATATCGCGATTTCGCAACTTTTGTACTTCGAAATTTTAATGAAACCTGGTTTCTTCTATTGGCGCCGACGGTTGTATTTTGATTTTTATTTTGAACAAGGCAATACAGCTTGTTCTAATTATCATTCAGCCCTTCTATTTTCTCTTTATTTCATTTTCTTCGATCCCGTGACTCCCATGGGGTTGGGCGTCACATTATTGATGTTCTGTTTTCACGTATTGATATTGTATGCATTGAGAATTGATTATTGAATGGAATTCATGCATACAAATTGAGCCAGATTGATTGATTGATGACCTGAGATAGAGCCACGTTGTGACCGGCAGACAGATGTATCGTGCCTGAAAGGTCCAACGCTATCATCGGAGTGGTGACCGACCGATTGGTTGTGTCTAAATACCACCGAGCTATGATGGCTGACGGGCCTGAAGATCACGGACCGATGATTTCTCCGGTTGATACACTGTGTGGGTATAGAGGCTCGATTGAGATGTACTGCCAGCTGATTAGCAGTCCTTTTTGACCGATTCCTTTGACAGCCTCATGCATTTCAAAACTTGAGATATAGCATGTTGCATGATTTGCTGTTTTGATAGCTCTTCGTACTGAGGCTTGACCTCGTATTTTGTTTTCCTGATTTTGTTGTTTGGGTCTGTGTTGCCCAGTTGCAGGATCTTCAGGTAACCAAGCTGGACAGACTGGAACTTCAGCTGGTCGATCCACATTTCCTTGAGTCCCAGTTATTATATTACTATGTATTGATCTATGGGATGCCCTGAGGTTGTATGTATTCGGGGGATCATTGTTGATTTGATTTGAATTACCTGTTGCTGTATGAGTTTAGATTTAAACTTGTATTTTGAGTATGGATATTTTAAATGATGATTTGAGTTCAAGCCTAATTTGATTTCGAAAAATTTTAGCCCTGTTTTATGCTTCCGCGTTTTTGTGCTAAATTGTGCTATTAATTATTGTTAATTAGCACGGGGCCTGATATTTTTTGTATCATAGCTTAAACTGGGATAAGCTCGTTTTTCTTTGATCACACTCGAGTCTAGGCACAGAGTTTGGATTTGATTTTGATTGACTTTGTGGCTTATGTGATTATTTTACTTGATTCTGTGATTTATTTGCTGTTAGTTCTTACCCTGAGACTTGTTTAGATGCCGCCGAGGAGAGGTAGAGGTAGGACTGTTATACGTTCCGCTAGGGAGTCTAGGGCCTTGGATAGTGATGAGGGCATTCAGTAGAATATCCCTTTGCGTCGTCGAGTGAGACAGGCAGAGGTAGTGGATGTGACGAGACAGATTGACGAGATGGAGCTAGTCTTGGATAGGTTTCAGCGGACGAATCCCCCTACGTTCGCGGGCGCTGAAGGAGGTTTGATGGCCGAGGGTTGGCTAGTTTAGATGGAAGAATTTTTTGATACTTTGGAGTACGCTCCTGAGAAGATATTGAAGCTAGCGGTGTTGCAGTTGAGAGATAATGCGCAGCGCTGGTGGAGAGGTACTTCCCGTATCTTGCGTGAGAGTGGGGCTGTGATTACTTGGGAGAGCTTCTGTGCAGCGTTCCGACAGGTGTATACCCTAGAGTCCTAATACAACAGTCGTGAGCGAGAGTTCGACAATTTGAAGCAAGGGAATATGAAGGTGTCCGAGTATGCCAGACAGTTCTCTTCGCTTTTGATGTACGTTTACCATGTAGCTAACCAGGAGAGGACTAAGAGGAACAAGTTTCTGAAGGGTTTGAGACCTGATTTGTTCCGGATGGTGTTTTCTGGTTCACCTACGACGTATGCTGAGGCCGTGGATAGGGCTGTAGATATTGAGGAGAGTTTGTTGGAGGCA
>KV016236.1:19149-35746 GCA_001598015.1 Dorcoceras hygrometricum
CGGAGCCGGCGGAGCCTCAGCTTCCCCCTCTCCACTACTCTCCTGAGTATGACTAGGAGCACTATACTGATCCTTGTTCTGTCCTCCTGATTCCTGGAACTTCCCCCTACCTCTACCACGACGTCTAGGCGGCATCTAAAATACACTCAACAGGATAAGGAAAAACAGAACAGATACAGCATAGAAAGCATATAACACACATATGCAGCACGTAAGTCACATAAGTCAAGCACATGCAACACACAACATTGTGCCTAGACTCAAGTGTGATCAAAGAATTTGAGCTTATCCCAGCTTAAGCTCTGATACCAAAAATTTCAGGCCTCGTGCTCACAACAGAGTAAAAACCCAAACACATGCGGAAGCTTAACAAAAAGTGGGTAAAATTTTTGCTTTTAGGCCCGACGGTTTAAATCATATAATTTAAAATAGGACGATACTTAAAATAAGTTCTCAGTTTACAAACCATCAAAAGCAAGTATAGCATCAATACAAATAAAAGTATCAGACTTCACATCAGAATACAACAACGAAGCACAGGGCATCTCCCCGGCTACTAGACTGATACATACATATATGCTATACGCTACTGGGACACTCAACCACCTCCTGGGGCACCGCCAGCTGGGTTACCTCCTCGACCAGCTGTATGACCTGGACAACACAACAGGCAACAAACAAACCAAGACCCAGAGGGACATGGGGTCAAACCCCAGTACGGAGAGAAACTATAAATCAGCAGTATACAGCAAGAATAAAATGCAGGTGCTATGCATGAGAATCTAGACAACAACAAATGACTCCAACCGAAAAGGAAGTCAAAGAACTCAAAGTACAGCTCAACTGAATTTGCAACAACGGTGGCCACTGGGTGTGTTCCAAGTGTGGTAATGAGCCACTCGTCGGGACACAACACCCGAATACCAGGTGCATCAAAGAACTCGACCTGCGGTTTCCCAACCTATGAACTGTGGTAGTTAACCACTGGGCGCATAGGGGCTAACATAACCCAGCAGGGAGATGAGAGTGTGGTATTGCCGCTCGCCCTCGCATCCTGGTAAGAAACAGAGCAAGAACAACGAAGCAATGGCTGCAAAAGTGGAAATGAGATGCTAATATGTGTATGCAACATGCTGGACAATAACAAGCATAATCATATGCGCAACTGCCAATGCACAACACAATAAACACAGCCATCTCATAAAAACAGTGCCTCACAAAGCATCAACACACGGCAGCCAACAAACCAGCAACTACCATTTTATCCAAGCCATGCTTATGCTGCATTTACAAGCTCAACCCGTACCTTAATTTTCTCAAAGAACGTAGCAAGTCATGGCCTGTACAAATCTGCCAAAATACACGGCGCACAGATTTCAGGGAATTGCAGCCAAAACTCACGGCCAACAACTACAATTCACGGTTGGAAATTTATACACAATACAACCTTCAATCCTACCCAAACAACTAACTAGGAAGTTTAAAACAAGGCTAGGAGCAAGATCCAACAAATAAACCAAAAGCTACCTGAACCCGACGAAAATGCACGCACACACAGTAGCTTCGTGCTTTTGCTCCAGCTCACGATAGCCTCCAAACTAGGTATGAGATGAAAGAGCTTTCCAAGAGAAGTCCAAAGCTACCTCAATCGTGAAAAATGGTGGCCGGAATCGACGGGAAAGTCACCGGAAAGCTCACGGTGAACAGCGCCAAGGGTTTGAAGAAACAGAGAACGAAGATAAGAAATCTTTGCTAAGTATGGGATCTGATTTTTCTCAATAATTGAAGGCCAAAGTTTCCAATATATACACGCAAGAAGTCTGGATAAAAGCCCACCGACAAAACAGCTTTCGAGAATTCTAAATGCACAACAGATCCCACCAAAAACCAATGCATGCGCTAAACCACGGTGAAATCCGAACACAAACAACACGGGAACCAAAACGACGTCGCACAGGTGAAATCTGAATGCTAGCGCTAAAAGCTGGACACTGAAAGCTGGTCGCCCAAACAAACGCTGAGATCTGGTCACCAATACGCTAACACTAACACAGCAACGCGGGTGGAATCTGCATACGTCAACAAATCTGGTCCAATCGCCAAACGTTGAAACACGCTATAGGAGAGTTGACCAATCGTTGACATCTGTTCTCACAACTCGCAATAAACAAACAGATCTCATGCAAAACAGACCTCACGCAAAAACAGATCTCTCGCAAGGGCCAAGCAAAACGAAGCCGCTCTTAATTATTCAAACGACAGCGTTCCAAGCCTTAACAAAAACACGCTAGAACCAGATCTCACACGTTAGCGCAAAACAGATCTCTCAAGCAGACCTCACGCAAACGCTAAACCAGATCTCACAAACACGACAGCGTTTCAAGCAAAACGCGCCACAACACTAAGCGTCCAGATCTCACCAAATTTCGAACAGATCTCACATACCAGCAACGCTTACGTCATCAACGCTACACAAACACGTGATGCTGATGTCATCAAATCCGATACCGGATTTCACCAAAATTCGAAAACATCAAAATTTCCAAAATTGTTCCAAATGTGATTCTCGTCCCGAAAATGCAACCCAAACATTCAAAGTGAAATCTGAATCACCAGAAATCACTAATACCCGATTAATTCAAAAATTAATCCTTAATACAATTTCCAGGTCTCACAGTTCGTCCGGTGCTTGCCAGCCTGTGCGATGATCGTGCAGGGCCTGCGTGACGATTGTACGAGGCCTGCGCGACCAGCGCCCGGATTCGGGGAAGCCAGCACGTGGCGGCACCAATTTTTTTTTAAATTTGAGATTTTTATGCAATTTTAATGAAATTCACGGATGATCGATCCGAGCCTGAAGCTCTGATGCCTCTGTTGGTGCATCGATGGATCCAGATCACGCTCCCGGGACGCAACGGAAGTTTTAAAAATTTAGTGCCTTGGAATGCTCATATGTGAATAAAACAAAAGCTAAACATTCATAGGCTGTTTAGAAATATTTATCTTTGGCGACATCACGCCCGGCTCAGACTATTATGGTTTTACGCGGCAATAGCACTTCAACGGTTGAATCTCTGATTTTTCGCCTAATCCGGTACTGGTTCCCAAATTCCTTCGCTGCCATGCACTAGAAAGCACAACGAATTGTCAGGAGCAGAATATCCTCGCCAAGACGACCGTAACGGGGTCTGGGGGAATGCGGCAGCAGCTAGCGATGGCGGCGACGGCGACGGGAGGAGGCCAAGAGTGGATTGGAGGGTAGAGGAGAGTTATGATTCAATAATCAAGTGGGTTATTCTTTTTCTCTCTTCTGAAAGTGCCTCCTCATTGCCATATTAATAGGTAGAGAGATATATTTTGAGTTGAAAAAAACAGAGAACATTCGATACAAATCAGATAGTGAACATTCGGTTCAAATCAAACCGTGAGAATTCGTTTCAACTCAAACTATGAACATTCATTTCGAATCCCTCGATTGTGGTCTCATCATAATCACGATCGATGATCAGATATCACCGATTTGATAATTTTATAAAACTGATCATTATGATCCAAATTAAAATATTTGGACCACCAAATCTATTATGTCAGGTTTACTCCCATTAGCTAAATATGGAAGTTCTACTCCCTTAGCTAATTTTTGGAAGTCATACTCCCAACCTTCCTCCTACTATATTCAACACTTCGAGTTTCATATCCCTATGGGAATTGGGAAACTAGTACTTGTGTTACCCTCATTGGTTCAGGGATACAGCTAGCCGAGGGCTCACAACTCCTTGTAACTCCAAAAACTTTTGGACTTACCCATCGGAGTCTAGAAAAATCGTCCTATGATCCCATAGGTATCACTGATAGTTCTTGCAATAACAAGTAGGTCAAGGTAGCATATTAGTACGGGCCTTTCATCTCAAATATCCCGATCGAATAAGTGACCATTGGTAAATCGATAGTCACTAGAGATTCGATATCCATGCATGCATCATGGAGATCAAATAGTGACATCGCATGTGCTATTAGGTAAATCCATCTACCTAAAACACATCCAGTATTCTGGCCAAAGTTTTGTCACACTATTATCTCCTTAGATATCATGGGATATCCACGCACAATGGCGAGCGGTGGATCCTCGACAACGAAACATCGAATCCTATATGCATCGAGACCTCACCCAATTCCGCCACCTGATGACCCCAAAGGAGTCGGTAAACGGGTCAAAGTGAGGCACCTATCGTTTAGAGTCTCAATGACGTTTTGAGTAGTAAGGACTAATTTGTTGCCAAGACCTCGGAATCATCTACTCGACAAATGATAACCACTTTTGATAGTTCGATAGATCAACAGGTCACTATCCATCTTCATTCTCAGAACATCTCTATGTTCCCTAAAAATGAAAGTGGTACTTTGAATTTCAGATGCTAGTCTCAAGCTCGGGCGACCCTTATCCTCTTTCGGACGGTCCAATCGACTAGGAACTCATTTAGAACATATAGTAACTATTAGATGTGTTTCATGATAGCCATCAAATCCTCTATCACATATAACATACACTATAGTGCATTCAAGGTCTTTATTCAACAATTTGTAATCATAATAATGAAGATAAAGAATGCCACAAATAATACGAATTTCATAAATAAAGATCGTTTTACATAGAGTCAACAAGAATCACCATGCCACAAGTTGGCTAGTTGAGAACCAACTATAACACCATGCTTCCATGAGCATATTGCACCAGCGGTTTGAGCTGTTCCTTGTACTCCTAATACTGCATGTGAGATGAGAGGATAGCTCCCACTCTCTCATGTATTGTGGCCACAACTGTTTGATCTTCAGCTGTTTGTCTAATCCTTGAGCGCCTATGATCCTTTCACCTTGAATGCATTGCGTAGTGTTACATATTGTGCTATATACTTGCTATTTTATGAATTCTATCTGAACTGGGGTTTGAAACGTGTCCCTCCGAGGCTGTTTGGTTGTTTGTGTGTCATTCAGGTTACCCAGGTGCGTCGGCTGGCTCTGGTGGTGCGTTAGCTAGTGGTTCCTTGAGGGGTTGATCGAGTGTCCCAGATATATATATTTATATTTATTCATCGAGTCTGTTACCAGGGGATGCCCCGTGTAGTTGTGTTGTTTAGATTTGATGTTGTACTTGTCAGGATACTTCTACTTGTTGACTGATTTTTGCAGTGTGTTTGAGTACTTGTTTTTGGTATAAAACCTTTATTTTGAGTATTGGAGTACTTTCAAGTTACGATTCACGTTCACGCCAAAAAGGAAAATTTTAACCATTTTTAAGCTTCCGTAATTTATTTATTATTGCGTGCTTATTCCCTGATTAAGAGCATCGGGCCTGACATTTTTGTATCAGAGCTTAAACTGGGATAAGCTCAATTTCTTGCGAAGTTCACTTGAGTCTAGGCACAATATTGTTTGGTTTCATGTGCTTGATTACGTGCTTTACCTGCTACTTTTATCTTATCACCCTAATATTTCGTAGATGCTGTCTAGAGGGAGAGGTAGTGCGAGGAGACAAGTCCTGGTAGAGTCTAGGGCTCAGAATCATGAGGACGTTGTAGTTCAGCCGCGTGTCCCCTTGTGTAGGTGTGCTAGGAGGGTAGAGAACGAGGTTGATCTGTGTGAGACCCGAAAACTGATAAGATTAATTGAGTTATTTAATCGGTGTTGAGATCAGCTTTGAGTTGATATGCTTAGAGAAGCTATCGGGTTTCGTTTCGGCCTTAGAACAGTTCTGGAGAATTTGAGTTTGGCGCGGATTCTGTTCAGTAGTTAGCGTGGGTCATCGCTGAATTTTGGCGCTCAACAGTGGTGACGTCAGCAGTTGTTGTGAATGGTTGTATTCAGCAGTCGTAGCAAGATCTGTTGTCGCTGAGCAGTAGAGAGAGCGCTAGCGTGTTTCATATCGTGTTTCAGCAGTGAGTAGTTCTACGTCGTCATTTGGATTAGTTGGAACGACAGTGTTTTGGGGTTAGCGAAGAAGACTCAGCTGTGAGTTGCATTAGCTACAGCTGTGTGAGAGATCTGTTGTAGAGTTGCTAACAGATGTTGGTTAGTATTCAGTAGTGAGTAGCGGGTGACGTGTCCAGTTGCGACAGTAGTTCTCTGTGACGTCATTTGAGTTAGTAGCGATCGCTGTTTTGGCTTAGTGAGATCTGTTGCAAGATCTGTTTTGCGAGCGGGAATATCAGTTGTGATAGCTTAAGTTGTTGGTGGAGCTGTTTCCAGTTTCTGTCAGCAGTGAGATTTTATAGGGAACTTGGCCTTGTTCTCTATTATTGTTCCCGACATTTAGAATATTTTCTCGATTGCCAAATTCTGTCGCGATACCCTAACTACTGTTCACCGAACCTTATCGTCTTCGATTTTCGGCGGTAGACAGCTCCGACGAGAGCGAGAGTGGTAGCGTTGGACTTCTCTTGCTGAGACGCTTCGTTCGGATATCATTTTCGAAAGTTTGCTTGAAGCTGGTGTGCGAAGACATCTCCCTTGTGTAGTCTGTTAGCATAAGCGTCGGATTTCGCTCCTAGCTTTTTGGGGAAAGTTCAGTTCCTGCCTTTAAGCTTGTTAGAGCTTTCTGTGGTGTTAGATGAGGTAGGATAGCGCTGGTTGAGTTGTAGCTCCCGGCTGTTGCTTTTTTGTGCTTCGGTCTTTGAGTAGTTGCTTGGGTTGCCGTTGAGTAGGTGGTGGATCTGCGTCATTGTGGCAATATGCTTGTAGAAATTGTCGCCCAAATATTTGATGTACGGATGTGAGCTTGTTTACAACTTAGGATTGAGAATGGATTATATGCTTGGTTGTGTGTGTGCACTGTGCTGTTATCGTTTGTGCATTGTATTGATATCAGCTGTTGCATTTTCATACACGCATTATCCTGTTGAGCTCTGTTTTGCTAGCTATGCCTGTTCTGTTGAATTGAGAATACCAGGATGCTATGTTCAAGGAAGAGCTGGTAGTTTGGATCTGCGTCATTGTGGCAATATGCTTGTAGAAATTGTCGCCCAAATATTTGATGTACGGATGTGAGCTTGTTTACAACTTAGGATTGAGAATGGATTATATGCTTGGTTGTGTGTGTGCACTGTGCTGTTATCGTTTGTGCATTGTATTGATATCAGCTGTTGTATTTTCATACACGCATTATCCTGTTGAGCTCTGTTTTGCTAGCTATGCCTGTTCTGTTGAATTGAGAATACCAGGATGCTATGTTCAAGGAAGAGCTGGTAGTTCCCGTATACCTTGGAGGCTGAGCGGGTAACTCCCGTACCTCATTCTCCCTGCTGGAATTTTTAGCTGCTATGAGCGGAGTGGGTAGCTCCCACATCTCATGAGTGAGCAATAGATGTGTGAGAGATCTGTTGTAGCGTTGCTAACAGATGTTGGTTAGTATTCAGCACTTAGTAGCGGGTGACGTGTCCAGTTGCGACAGTAGTTCTCTGTGACGTCATTTGAGTTAGTAGCGATCGCTGTTTTGGCTTAGTGAGAGATCTGTTGCAAGATCTGTTTTGCGAGCGGGAATATCAGTTGCGATAGCTTAAGTTGTCGATGGAGCTTTTTCCATTCTGTCAACAGTGAGATTTTATAGGGAGCTTGGCCTTGTTCTCTATTATTGTTCCCGACACTTAGAATATTTTCCCGATTGCCAAATTTTGTCGCGATACCCTAGCTACTGTTCACCGAACCTTATCTTCTTCGATTGCCGGCGGTAGACTGCTGCGACGAGAGCGAGAGTGGTAGCGTTGGACTCCTCTTGCTGAGACTCTTCGTTTGGATATCATTTTCAAACGTTTGCTTGAAGCTGGTGAGGTGTGCGTTAGTAGCGGGTGACGTGTCCAGTTGCGACAGTAGTTCTCTGTGACGTCATTTGAGTTAGTAGCGATCGCTGTTTTGGCTTAGTGAGAGATCTGTTGCAAGATCTGTTTTGCGAGCGGGAATATCAGTTGCGATAGCTTAGGTTGTCGATGGAGCTTTTTCCATTCTGTCAACAGTGAGATTTTATAGGGAGCTTGGCCTTGTTCTCTATTATTGTTCCCGACACTTAGAATATTTTCCCGATTGCCAAATTTTGTCGCGATACCCTAGCTACTGTTCACCGAACCTTATCTTCTTCGATTGCCGGCGGTAGACAGCTGCGACGAGAGCGAGAGTGGTAGCGTTGGACTCCTCTTGCTGAGACTCTTCGTTTGGATATCATTTTCAACGTTTGCTTGAAGCTGGTGAGGTGTGCAAAACATCTCCCTTGTGTAGTTTGTTAGCATAATCGTCGGATTTCGCTCCTAGCTTCTTGGGGTAAGTTCAGTTCCTGCCTTTAAGCTTGTTAGAGCTTTCTGTGGTGTTAGATGAGGTAGGATAGCGCTGGTTGAGTTGTAGCTCCCGGCTGTTGCTTTTCTGTGCTTCGGTCTTTGAGTAGTTGCTTGTTTTGCCGTTTAGTAGGTGGTGGATCTGCGTCATTGTGGCAATCTACTTGTAGTAATTGTTGCCCAAAGATTAGAGTTACGGATGTGAGCTTGTTTACAGCTTAGGATTGAGCATGGATTATATGCTTGGCTGTGTGTGTGCTCTGTGCTGTTATCGTTTGTGCATTGTATTGATATCAGCTGTTGCATTTCCATACACGCATTATCCTGTTGAGCTCTGTTTTGATAGCTATGCCTGTTCCGTTGAATTGAGAATACCAGGATGCTATGTTCAAGGACGAGCGGGTAGTTTCCGTATACCTTGGAGGCTGAGCGGGTAAATCCCGTACCTCATTCTCCCTGCTGGGGTTGTTAGCTGCTATGAGCGGAGTGGGTAGCTCCCACATCTCATGAGTGAGCAAAAGCAGGTGGAGTTGTTTGTTGGCATCTAATATGGTGTATTGGAGACGAGTGGGTAGCTTCCATATGCTCAGTACACCATCTCGTGGCCACTACTGATTGTTCCTTTGATCAGATCTTGTTGTTGAGCTGTTGTTACGATCTTTTGGCTCCTTGCTTTCGGTTGTAGCCTTGATCCCTTGCATAGCATTTTCATATTTATCTGTTGATTTTCCTTATGATGTTTATGCTGTTTTCCGTACCGGGGTTTGACCCTGATGTCCCTCTGGGGCTTGTGTATTGTTGCCTGTATGTGTTTTCAGGTTTCCCAGGTTTCTCTGCTGGTCGTGGCTTTGACCCAGCTGATGGTGCCCCAGGAGGTGGATAGAGTGTCCCAGTTAGCGTATAGCATATATGTACTAGTACTGTTAGCCGGGGAATGCCCTGTGCTTGTGGGATTGTGTTATCCGTTGTAGTACTGGTATTTGTGTTTGTATAAATGCTGTACTGTTTTATCGTGTATTTGTAAACTGGGATATTTTAAGTATGATTGTATTTTAAATTATATTTTTTAAATCGTCAGGCCAACCGCTATGTTTGCTTGGTTTAACTCTGAGTAGAGCACGTGGCCTGACAATCTGTTGGCATCCCATGTAGACGAGATGGAACTAATTTTGGAGAGGTTCCAACGAATGAACCCGCAGACATTTACGGGTGCTGCGGGAGGTGACATTGCCGAGACTTGGCTGCCGCACATGGAAGGGATCTTTGATTAAGTTAACTACAAAGTGGAGCGTAGATTGAGCTCGGCTACTTTCCAGTTGAGGGATCATCCACAACGTTGGTGGAGAGGTGCTTCTCGAGCCATGTTAGAGATGGGCGTCGAGGTCTCTTGGGGATGTTTTTGTGCTGCTTTTAGACAGGAGTACATACCGGAGTCATACATGAACGCTAAGGAGCGCGAGTTCACCAACTTGTTCCAAGGCGATTTGAAAGTGGCTGAGTACGCCAGGCAATTTTCTTCCCTTCTTTCTTACGTCCCCCATGTTACTGGTCATGAGAGGGTGAAAAGAAACAAGTTTTTGGAGGGATTGAGTGCCTATAATTTGTTGCTGGCTGGTTCCCATGTCACCTATGCTGATGCTGTGACATGACAGCAGGTCAAGGCCGAGCATCAGAGACCAGCTGGGTTACTGAGCCCACTCCCAATAATCGAGTGTAAATGGGAGAACATCTCAATGGACTTCATTGTGGGATCGTCGGGGACAGTCAGAGGTTCGAATTCCATTTGGGTGATAGTGGACCGTCTTACCAAGTCAGCACACTTCTTTCCCGTTAAGAGCACCTTCACCATGATGCAGTATGCTGAGTTGTATATTCGGGAGATTGTCAGACTACAAGGGATACCAGTCTTGATTGTATTAGAGAGAGCTTATGGACTAAGCTACAGTTCAGCACCGCCTTTCATCCTCAGACTGACGAACAAACAGAGCAAGTGAACCAGGTACTAGAGGATCTGCTACGAGCTTTTGCTATTGAATTTTAGGGGAACTGGGAAGCCAAGCTACCTAGAGTAGAGTTCACCTATAACAACTTCTTTCAGGCCTCTATCATTATGGCACCTTATGAGGCACTCTATGGGAGGAGGTGCAGATCACCCATACAATGGGATGAGGTAGGTGAGCGGACAAAGATTGGCCCCGAGTTTGTGCAACAAACAGCAGATACAGTGAAGACGATCAGGGATAGGATGAGGACTACCCAGAGCCGACTAAAAAGTTATCAGATTCAAGGAGGAGAGACTTAGAGTTCACTTTCAGGGATCATGTTTTTGTGAAGGTTGCTTCTATGAAGGGCGTGATGAGATTTGGAACGAAAGGGAAGCTAACAACTAGATACATAGGACCCTTCGAATCTTAGATATATTGGGGACGTTAGCTTATCGTGTAGCTCTACCGCCAAACCTAGCAGCAGTTCACAACGTCTTCCACATCTCGATGCTCAGGAAATACATGCCGAAACCCTTACCTGTTTTGCACTTCGAGCCATTGCAGCTCTCACTGCAGCTAACTTTCGAGGAGAGAGCCGTGAAAATCTTGGACAGACAGGACAAGAAGCTGTGGAATCGGACCATCCCAATGGTCAAGGTTAAGTGGCTTCATCATTCAGAGGAGGAAGCAACGTGGTAGGTGCAGGTAGATATCAATGAGCACTACCCTGAGCTTTTTTATAAGTCAACAAACTTCGAGGACGGAATTCTTTTAAGAGGGAGAATATTGTAACATCCGCAATTTCACTACTAAATCGCATACTATAATATTATTATTATATTATTTTTTTCATTCCATGATCATGTTATTGAATTTATTTAAATTGTTTGTTATGTTCTTTTACAACTTTTAGTTTGATGCTGCGAGGCTGGAAAGGAGAAGGCAAGAACATCGAGCTAAAAAGGTTGTAATGAAAATTTATTATTAAGCTCACCCATTATGTTTAAAAATATTTTAAAGGTATTAAGGAGTATTCAAGGCTTAGTTATAAAACATAGTAATTTAAAAGGGGATTAGGAGATTATTTAAATATGAGTAGCACTTTTATTAGTTTATTAACACCTTTCATGCACTAGAACTTTTCTAATTTAATTAACAACTTTCATACTCATATATTTTTGCATACATACATATATAAATCATTGAACTCACACCACAACACCACACTACAAAAAAAGAGGCTAGGTTTACCTCCTCTCCCCTCCATAGCCGCCCCCCTCAATATCAACTTTCTCCTAAAATTTTCAAGTTTCAATCCAACATTGAAAGGAATTTTCTGGTGTTCCTCAAGCTCCTTTCAATCCTTGTAACATCTTGGTTGTAAGTTATTTTATTTAAGGCAAGTACAAAGCTTCTTTGATGCACCATTCAACCGTATGTGTTGCATGATGTGTGATTTATGAATTATTCAATGATTTTATACATATTTTGATTCTAATACTGATGTTTTGACATCCTTTCATGTTATGTCTGCCAAGGAGACGAAATACTACAAGGATAGTTGGGGAAGGTCGAGAGGTGGGCTGAGTAAGAAGCGAAGCAAAACATGTCCCAGATTTATGACTGTGCGTGTAAAGAGGTATTTTTGGTGCCGTGTAGGGCGTCATGTGAGGTCTATATTACTAAGATTCATTCCAAACTATAGCACATAGAGTTAGGAGCATATGGGTTCAAACAGGGATCTATTTGATCGAGAAATGAATTTGTTATGATTTTCTTGGTCTTATCGCCCAATTTGTCAGCTTGTGCGCGACCAGCAGTATTGTTGGTGTCGTGCAGGGTGTCATGTGAGTTCTATATTATTAAGATTTATTTCAAAATATATCCCATCGATTTAGGTGTATATGGGCTCCAACAGGTAGTGATTGTATCAAGAAATGAATTTGTTATGATTTTCTTGTCTTATCACCCATTTTGTCAGCTTGTGTGCGATCACGTGAGGTCTGTATTGTTAAGGCTCATTTAAGAAGTTATATTTTTCAGTCAGGGTCATGTGGGTTCCACCAGTGAGTGATTTATATTAGAAAGGAATAAGTTATAAATTTTACGGCTAGGACGCTCAAACTGCGTCTCATCGGGGTAGTTTTGGCAATTTGAATTTTTGTGGTCCTAACGGCAGCCGATTGACATGAATTGAATATGCTAATTTTTTAAGAATATTTCATGATTTTTAACGGCTTTTGCAAAATTTTAAGATTTATGAATATTTTTTTTAAAAATTTGAGCGAAGACAAAATTTGAGGTTTTGAGGCAAGAAAATGTTTGGAGATTTGAAGCGAGGAAATATTTTGAATGTGGTGACTTGATTGTGGTTTTTATTTGACGGATGTGAGGCCGTGAGACTTCTTGTTTAGTAATATCAAACGACGGGTATGGGGCTGAGAGACATCTCGTTTAGCCATGCAGGGTTTACTCCCCTCCCCTACATAGACACCCCCTCCTCCATATCCCCTTTCTCCTCAAAATTTCATGTTTTAATTCAACATTCAAAGGCGTTTCTGGTGTTCCTCTAGCTCCTTTCAAGCCTTGTAACATCTTGGTTGTAAGTTATTTGAATTAAGGCATGTATAATGCTTCTTTGATGCGCCATTCAACCATATGTATTGCATGAGGTGTGTATTATGATTTCTTCAATTATTTTATACATATTTTGATTCCAAGACTGATGTTTTGAAATCTTTCATGTCATGGCTGCCAAGTAGACGAAATACTACAAGGATGGTTGGGGGAGAGGCCGAGAGGTGGGCTGGAGTAAGTAGTGAAGCGAAACATGTCCCAGACTACTGCTTGTGCACGACTAGAAGTCTTATTGGTGATTTCTAGGGCGTCATGTGAGGTCTATATTACTAAAATTCATTCCAAAATGTATCCCATAGAGTTAGTAGTTAGGAGCATATATCCCATAGAGTTAGGAGCATATAGAGTTAAGATTTATGAATTTTTTTTTGAAAATATTGAGCGATGAAAAAAGTTGAGGTTTTGAGGCAAGAAAATGTTTTGAGATTTGAAGCGAGGAAAATATTTTGAATGATGTGACTTGATTGTGGTTGTTATTTGATGGATATGAGGCAGGGAGACATCTCGCTTAGCCAAATCAAACGACGGATATGAGGCTGAGAGACGTCTCGTTTAGCCATGCCAAAATGACGTGTAGTGGAGTTCGGATAAGTACCTGGGTGCCTTACACTAGATGAGTATGGATTTCAGATAAGTATTGGGATGTCGTACCAGCCTAGTAATATGGTTTATATCTTGATCAAGCGACTTGCGGATGAGTAACCACAGTCCGGAAACTGAGTTCACAAGAAAAGTATTAAGAGATGTTATTATGCATTTAAATCCGCGAAATTTTATTTGATTTCACTTATTTTGAATTGCTTGTGGCTGTATATTTAGTATTCGTTATTTATAAACTTTGTACTTCTTGAGTCTTTAGACTCATATGGTTGTTTGGTTCAGATGAGTTTGAGCTGTGGATTGAGGGACAAGATTCTTCAGCCAACTGCATTGCAGCGTGGCACAAAACCCACGCATGTATACATTCACGATTAAAACAAATTTTATTAAGGGATGAGGTCATTTTAATTAGCATTTGATTGGTTTTACATTTTTTTAAATAAACGCATTTTGAAGCTTATGAACCTTATTGTTCAAATTTTTTGATGTTCGAAGACTATTTAATTAAGAATCCTTAGTTCCACGATGTTATTTTGTGCGTGATGTTTCTTTGAAATGCAAGAGTATGGATTTTCGATTTCGGGTTAGGTCACTATTTATGTGAACAGTGACCTGAATAGTAACTATGTAAAAAAACATTTATTTATTTAGAAATCGGTATGGAGCGTTTCAGAAAGAGATGGACCAACATGAAGACACTGTAACACTGGCTAAAAAGACGGACAACCGCTGTCAATAAGCTTCCGTGCCTGCAAAAATAATATAAGTCAAGGTTTCCTCATATTCCTCACTGCCACAAAGTCGAAAGGCTCCCGCCTAGAAGTTTTAACCTGCACTGTTCTAAACTAAAAGTCAATCATAACTTTATTTTCTGACAACCAGTCCATCCCTAGAATGATTCAAGGCCCAATATAATCATCTCAGGATTCCGGACAATGCTGGCCGAAACTAGTTCTTATCCAGATGGTATCATTACTATCAAACCCTCCTTCAAACTCTCATCTTCAATCCTTTACATCGCATGAAGGCATCTAAAATAAAGGAGTATGTTGCCCTTGAATTGAATAAGACTTTGGTGGCTACTCCTAAAATGACTACTCTGTCTGTGATCAGTGTCATGTCTGGGTCGACCTCCTCACCATGCATCACAAACAATCTCCCCATCGCAGGCCTCTTCAGTTGCAGACACTCAAAATACAGTTGGCACGGTTGCTTGCACTTCCCAGTAAGCACTTCCCTGCATTCTGGCACCCACAAGTCTGGCATGAAACGCCCGTGCTGATATTTTAATGGATAAAAACAGGTTTGTTGTTTTTTCCAAACCAGATCATGGAAACACCCTCAACTAAACATAGAC
This sequence comes from Dorcoceras hygrometricum, assembly GCA_001598015.1. Lineage (NCBI taxonomy): Eukaryota > Viridiplantae > Streptophyta > Magnoliopsida > Lamiales > Gesneriaceae > Dorcoceras > Dorcoceras hygrometricum. Next base: position 34,044 of record KV016236.1, read on the forward strand.
ATTGCACGTAAACATAAATCAGATATTTTTTAGTATTTAAAACAGAACCGATCGGGAGAGAAATAAGTTTGAGCCACCATGCCCTTAAATGAAAAAAGCAACAACGTTAAAACTCCCAAAAATACAACTTATTTTTTTTCCACCAAAAATTTGGAATCTGTAGAACGCATGCAATCTGGAATGTTCCAGTGCATAGAAGAAGGTCTTTCGATAAGCGCAACCCCTCATTGTCCCAGCTCACGCCAACCCACTCCACCTAGCTCTCTGTTGGCATACAATGGCGGATCCGGATCCCGTTCCCCGGGGGCGCAGCGGAAATCAAAAGTTGCCTCGAGAAACATTCAATACATTCAAATAAAATTCTACAAACATTCATAGGGTGTTCATAGAATCGTTACCTTGCTGGCGTCTAGGCGCCTGGCTCCGACCAGTTTCACGAGGAAACCGGCACTTCAAACGGTAGGCGACGGTAGATCGTCAATCAGGTCCACGACCGGAATCAAGACACCAACGTCAGCCTGCACTAGAAGGACTGAAGAATTCAGTACGGACGTAAACTCCTCGTCACGGTGATCAAAACAAGTCCGATCACGTAGATGGCGGCACACGGCGGCTGGCGGCGTGAGGTTGAGGGAGAGGAGGGGCGGCCGAGTGTGAAGTATGGAGGCTAGGGTTGTGAGTTAATTAGTGATTATTGTAGCCCTAGACCAACTTAAGTAATTAAAGATGGTACATGGGCTTGAACCGGCCCATTGGACCTGGGGCGGGCCCAGTCCAATATATGAACATTCGGTTCATTTAAATCACTACGGTTTCATCATAACTCCGATCGACGATCAGATCGGACCGATCGACTCAGTTTCCAAAACTGAACATTATGATGCGAAAAACAATTTTTCAGATTACCTAGTCCAAAATGACAGTTTTGCCCCTCAACAGTGGGAAATCACAATTTGACCCCTGTTGACTTTTAGGAAGTCGTACTCCCTAAAATCCCCTTCCTGTGCTCAACACATTGAGCTCAGTTTTCTTGCGGGAATCATGAATCCAGTACTTGTGTGACCCTCAATGGTTCAGGGATACAGCTAGCCGTGGGCCCACAACCATTGCGGCTCCGAAATCACAATTTCGGACTTGCCCATCGGATCATGGTAAAGCGCCTAGCAACATCGCCCCATGATCCCCTAGGTATCACTGATAGTGCCTGCAAGAACCAGTTGGTCATGGTTAGCGTACGGTACGGTCCTTTCTACACATATATCCCGATCAAATCAACGATCATTGGAAAATCGAGAGTCGCTAGAGATCCGATAGCTATGCATACATCTTGGAGATCAAATAGTGTTACTAGGCAAACCCATTTCCCTAAAACACATCCAGTACTCTGGCCAGAGATTTATCACACTATTGTCTCCTCAGATAACACAGGATATCCACGCATGAACGCGAGCAGTGAATCCTCGACAACGAAGCATCGACTCCTACATGCATCGGGGCCTCACCCAATCCCGCCGCCTAACGACCCCAAGTTAGTCGGAAACGGGTCAAAGTGAGGCGACTATCATGTAGAGTCTCAATGACGTTTCGAGTAGTGAGGACTAATCAGTACAACCAAGACCTCGGACTTATCCACTCGACAAATGGTAACCACTTGGAAAGTCCGAACGAGGGTAGTTCGATTGATCACCAGGTCACTATCCATC
>KV016236.1:49376-67722 GCA_001598015.1 Dorcoceras hygrometricum
CACGGGTGCCGGCCAGTTGCGCAACACATTGCGCTGGCCGGAGCGCGAGTTGCGCGTGCGGCGGTGTCGGTGGCCGTCGTGCAATTTCTTTTTTTTTTTGTTTTCTGATTTTGAAAAATTCGAAATCTATGAAATTCAGGCAAAAATGTATTGAAGGATCCGAGCCTATGCTCTGATACCACTGTTGGCGTACAATGGTGGATCCGGATCCTGTTTCCCAGGGGCGCAGCGGAAATCAAAAATTGCCCCGAGAAACGTTCAATACATTCAAATACAATTCTATAAACATTCATAGGGTGTTCATAGAATCGTTACCTTGCTGGCGTCTAGGCGCCTGACTCCAACCAGAATTCATAGGGAAATATGTCTCTTGAATTGTAGGCGGCGGTAGATCCTCCTAATTAGGTCCACGATCGGAATCAAGACACCTTCGTCAGCCTGCACTATAAGGACTGAAGAATTCATCACGGACGGAAACTCCTCGTCGTGGTGATCTAAACAAGTCCGATCATGTAGATGGCGGAACACGGCGGCGGCACGGGGCGGCGCAAGGCGGTGGCCGGCGGCGTGAGGTTGAGGGAGAGGAGGGGCGGCCGAGTGTGAAGTATGGAGGCTAGGGTTGTGAGTTAATTAGTGATTATTGTAGCCCTAGACCAACTTAAGTAATTAAAGATGGTACATGGGCTTGAACCGGCCCATTGGACCTGGGGCGGGCCCAGTCCAACATATGAACATTCGGTTCATTTAAATCACTACGGTTTTATCATAACTCCGATCGACGATCAGATCGGACCGATCGACTCAGTTTCCAAAACTAATCATTATGATGCGAAAAACAATTTTTCAGATTACCTAGTCCAAAATGACAGTTTTGCCCCTCAACAGTGGGAAATCGCAATTTGACCCCTGTTGACCTTTAGGAAGTCGCACTCCCTAAAATCCCCTTCCTGTGCTCAACACATTGAGCTCAGTTTCCATGCGGGAATCATGAATCCAGTACTTGTGTGACCCTCAATGGTTCAGGGATACAGCTAGCCGTGGGCCCACAACCATTGCGGCTCCGAAATCACAATTTCGGACTTGCCCATCGGATCATGGTAAAGCGCCTAGCAACATCGCCCCATGATCCCCTAGGTATCACTGATAGTGCCTGAAAGAACAAGTTGGTCGTGGTTAGTGTACAGTACGGTCCTTTGAACACATATATCCCGATCATATCAACGACCATTGGTAAATCGAGAATCGCTAGAGATCCGATAGCTATGCATACATCTTGGAGATCGAATAGTGACATCGCGAGTGTTACTAGGTAAACCCATTTACCTAAAACACATCTAGTACTCTGGCCAGAGATTTATACACTATTATCCACTCAGATAGCATAGGATATCCACGCATGAAAGCGAGCGGTGAATCCTCGACAACGAAGCATCGACTCCTACATGCATCGGGACCTCACCCAATCCCGCCGCCTAATGACCCCAAGTGAGTCGGCAAACGGGTCAAAGTGAGGCGCCTATCATATAGAGTCTCAATGAAGTTTCTAGTAGTGAGGACTAATCAGTACAACCAAGACCTCGGACTTATCCACTCGACAAATGGTAACCACTTGGAAAGTCCGAATGAGGGTAGTTCGATAGATCACCAGGTCACTATCCATCTACATGCTCAGAACATCACAATGTTCCCTACCAATGAAACATGGTACTTCACATCGCAGATGCTAGTCTCAAGCTCGGGCGGCCTTATCCTCATTTTGACGGCCCAATCGACTAGGAACGAGTTCAAAATGCACAGTGACTATTAGATGTGTTTCATGATAGCCATCATATCCACTGTCACATCTAACATACACTATGGTGAATTCTAGGTCTTTATCAAACACAATTGTTAACAACATATAACATAATGAAAATAAAGAATGCCATAAATATATGCGAATATCATATATAAATATTGTCATATACAAGAGTCTATAAAACCCACACGCTACAAGTTGGCTAGTTGGGCATCTACTCTAACACTCTCCTCACCAGCATCCATGAAAATTAATGAGCCCAGGGCCCCAACAAGTAAAACCCGGTAATAACAATGCTTTAAAATAAATGCACAAGTAATATTAAAAAGTGATAAACAGATCACGTAAACTTTCTAAACTGGAAAACAATAAGCCTTTAATTATTTGGGCTCTACAAGGCCCACTAGTGTAATATTAATTGAACACTTGAAATAATTTAATTATGTTCATGACATTAGTTTTCGAAAATCACCATTTTCAAAACCAATGATATAGCAATGGTATATTTTAATTTTGAAACAATTTCGCAAATTATACATCCCCTTATAAACTCCTTTTATAATTTGCTCAACTCTTTGAACAAATTTACTTCTCATCGGGATCTATAAAGCTAGTGTCTGTGTGACCCTCAATGGTTCAATGATACGGCTAGCAGTGGGTTCACATCTCCATGTGATTCGGACTAAACATGTCCTTACATGAGCGTACCCTAATCTGCTCCGTTCTTAACAATAAATTTCTTGATCATAAGAAAGTCAGAATCAAATTATGATTGTAGCCAACCCGTCATGTTAAACGCCTAGAAGCATTTCTTACATGACTCCCTAGGTATCAAATGATAGTGCCTGTAAGAACCATTCAATTATGGCTAGTGTACCGAATGGTGCCTTCAACTCATATATCTCGACTGATTCGACAACCATTGGTATATCAAGAGTTGTCACATAACCGATAACTATGTGTCATGTAGTAGTTGTATCGAAGGTGTAACTAAAGAAACTCCTTTCTTAATTACCACCTCACTCTGATAAGAGATTTCCTTACCACAAATACATGAGGTCACATAGTATATCCAAACCCGTAGGTAAGTGGTGAATCCCCGACTACAATGCATCAACTCCTATATGTTTTGACATTACACCAAATCTTGCCACTTAATGACTCCAGAGGAGTCAGTAAACAAGTCAAAGTGTAGCGCTAGCACATAGCGTCTCAATGTTGTCCCGGGTTATAAGGACTAATGGTGTACAACCATAAACTAGGATTTGCCACTCGATAAATAAGAACCACTTGGAAAATTTTATAGGGAGGGTTGTTCAGTGCACTCTACAAGGCGCACTTATTTGCATTCTTGGACATCCCCATGTCCCCTACCAATGAAACATGGTACTCACATAGCAAATACTAGTCTCTAGCTCAAGGGGCCTTTATCCTTCTTAGCGGAAGATGAATCGACTAGGAACATTTTAGAATACACAGGATTCCAAATAAGAGTCTCATGACAGTCATCTCGTGAACATATCACATTCTTTATACTATTTCTATATTGAAGGACTTTATCTATGTAGTAATAAATGGTATATATAGATAAAGATGTGCCAGCTAAACAATTTCAAGTATCATTATAATAAACATTGTCATACACAGAGTTATTACATGATCACTCGACCAACACTTCGCTCGACGGAACCTAACTCTAACGCAACATCCCTGCTGGTCTTTGGTGTTATGCCTTAACCTGCTAACAGGCGCACTTAGAGACAAATCTTGCAATATTGCTATAACGCCAAGAAATTTTGCCTATTAAGAATCGCATGCCTTAATATTACTTTTATTATTCTAATAGCTATTATTTATACCAATTAACTATATAAATTATTTTATGATGAGTACCCTTTAGAATTTTAGTACAGGTGCTACGAGGCCTGAATGGATACGATGAGAACTCCGAGGTAAAGATGTTTTTGTAAAATTAAAATTTTGAAACCATTCCCTAAGATATGGAAAAAAATTCATAGTAGTGAAATTTTTAAAGAAAAAGGGGCCATTTTTTTAAAACAGGTTTTCTCCAAATATTTTTATCTATAATATCTGAAATTACACAAGGATGGAGATAGGATTTTGATATCCTCTTTGTCAAGCGGTGAAAAACCGTGTCTATTAGATTTTAGAAAATCTAAAACATCCTATTATTCCTTCCCTAATTAATTTATAGCCACAACCACACCATACACATACAAACATGGATCTTTTAAAAAAAAAAAAGAAATACAGAACTCTAGTTTTCCCCTCTGTTAGCGTCGTCGTCCTCCTTTCCCCTTCCCGTTATCTTAGAGTCTTTGGGAGTGAAAATCAACGGTGATCCCGGTGTCCTTCATCCCATCCAGCCTCGCGACACGCGTCTGTAAGTTCTTAATACAAGGAAAGTACAAAATCTCCTTTGATTTCATCTCTCTTTCATATTACTGTTGTGTGTTTTAATTTTTCGATTTCTTTTGAGTTTGATACTACGAATTTGAGGTTACGCAACGTAATTGTTTCTTTGAAACATGACAAGGGTTCCTAGAAGTTTAGTATGGGCAAGAGGCGAGGGTTTGTTGATTGTTGAGGCTAAGCTGAGTGATGGCGGGTTTAGAACAGGGTGTATGGGCTGCTGAAGCCGAGGAATAAGAGCCAGGGGTTGGACGTGGATTGGGGTTATTGTTTGTTTAGTCACAAACTTTTTTCTGTAACTTGTGTGAGACCTGAAATTGTAATAAAGATTAATTGTTGGATTAATTGATTTTTGAGGAATTTTGGGCGATCGGAATTCTTTTTGGAGGTTTTGTTTGCATTTTCGGGTCAGAAATCACATTTATAGCAATTCTGGAAATTTTGGAATTTTTGAGTTTGAAATCTGATTTGGTGAGAAATCTGAATTGTTGGTGGAATCTGCTCGGATTTTGTGAAATCTGTTCGGATTTTGAGAAATCTGGACGCTTGGTGTTGCGGCGCGTTTTGTAGCGAGAGGGATTGATACACCGTCGTTTGGTGAGGTCCGGATGTCTTGTGAGAATGTGTAGAGATCTGGCCGCAGCGTGTTTGTCAAATCTGTTAGAGTGTTTGTTGTTCAGACCTTAGCAACGTGTTTTTGTGTTGAGGGTAAAACGCTGTGGTGTTGATAAGTTTCTACGGCGCCGTTTTGGTGAACGCTGGCGGGAGAGATCTGTTTCGCGAGTTTAGCGTTCGAGTGACCAGATTTCAGCGATAAGGTTTTAGCGCTTTGTATTTCAGATTTCACCTGCGTTTGTTATTAGCGTTCCAGACTTCACCGTGGTGCTGTGCGACGTTGTTTTAGCGTTAGCGCTATTTCCAGCTTACAGCGCTTTTAGTTTTCAGATTCCTCCGTTGTTTTGGCTTTTAAGCAATGTAGCGCATGCGTTGGATGGCTTGTGAGATCAGTTTCTGTCGGTGTATGTTTTTAACCAGATTTCATGCGTGTATTTATATCAGAAGTGTTGGCTTTCGATTTTTTTAAACATATCCCATACTTAGCAATTTTTCTCCCAAATTTCGTTCTTCGCTTCAAACACTCGGGTACTGTTCATCGTGAGCTTCTCCGGCGATTTCCCATCGTTTTCGGCCACCGTTTTTCACGTTTGAGGTAGCGTTGGAGTCCTATCGAAAAGCTCTTTCATTCCTTACCGCTTTAGTAGGTTGTCGTTGGCTGGAGCAAAAGCACGAAGCTGCTATCTTGGCCAGTGCGTTTGTGCGTGCAGGTAGCCTTTTTGGTTTAGCCTTGTAATCTTGTTCCTAGCCTTGTTTTAAGCTCCCTGTTGAGTATAATTGTTAGAATAAGCGCTGGTTTTAGTGTATAGATTCCAGCCGAGAGCTTTTTGTAGTTGGCCGTGAGCTTTTGTTGATGTTTTCCTGAATCTTGCGTGTGTTTAGCAAGTTGGATTCAGATTTCTCGAGGCTTGAATTATGGTAATTGTTGCACCGAATCAGGTACGGATTGGAGCTTGTAAAATCAGCGTGTTTATGGCTTGGATAAAATGGCTGGTTGCTGAATTGTTCTGCCCTGTTTGTAGTGCTGGCCGAGAGTTATCCTGTGTATAATTGCCTGGTGTAATTGCCGTTTTGTGAAGCCGTGTGTATGTGTTGTTGTGCATATTTTATATGCTTGCTGTTTAGCTGAGTTCATACACGCATCGGCATATTATCTCATTTCAGCTTTTATAGCCATCGTTTCGTAGTATTGTGCTGTTGTTTTCTTACCAGGATGCAAGGGCGAGCGGCGATACCTCACTCTCATCTCCCTGTTGGGTTTGTTAGCCCCTATGCGCCGAGTGGTTAACTACCACAGTTCATAGGTTGGGCAACGGCAGGTCGAGCTGTTTGATGCATCTGGTATTGGGGTGTAGTGTCAAGGCGAGTGGCTCATTACCACACTTTGAACACACCCTGTGGCCACCGTTTGTTGCAGATTCTGTTGATCTGTGCATTGAGTTCTTTGGCTCCCTTCATTGGACAGTTAACCAGGGGAAGCCCTATGCTTTTGTTGTAGTCTGTTACCTTCGGTTGTGGTTGTTACTAGGTATCTGATACATGTTGATGCTGTATTGTTTGTCGTGGGCTTGTAGCCTTTGTTTTGTTGGTTTTGTTGTTAAACTGGGAATACTTTGAGTATCGTACTATTTTAAATTATATTGTTTTAAACCGTCAGGCCAAAAACAAAAATTTTACCCGCTTTTTAGTAGCTTCCGGATGTGTTTATGTGATTTACTCTGTTGTGAGCACGAGGCCTGACATTTTTGGTATCAGAGCTTAAGCTGGGATAAGCTCAATTTCTTTGATCACACTTGAGTCTAGGCACAGTGTCGTGTGTTGAATGTGCTTGACATATGTGATTATGTGCTGCATATTGTTGTGATATCTATGCTGTATCTGTTCTCTGTTGCCTTATCCGGTTTAGTGCCTTCGTAGATGCCGCCTAGACGTAGAGCTAGAGGTAGCGGCAATTTCAGGAGTCAGAGGGACAGAATCAGGATCGGCGTAGTGCTCCTAGTTGTACTCATAGTAGACATGATGAGGAGGAGGAAGTTGGTGACTTGCCTACTCCTGTGGAGAGGATGGACGTTGTGATAGCGAGGTTTCAGAGGATGAACCCTCAGGTCTTCAATCGCAACAAGTCGAGCGAGGATGCAGATTCGTGGCTTCGGAACATCACTGGTCTTTTCGATCGTGTCCAGTATGACGACGAGCTTCGTTTGAGTTTGGTGACCCTTCAGCTTAGAAAGAGTGCAGAGCGCTGGTGGCGAGGTGCTTCGAGTACTTTGTTGGAGACCGGAGTTGGGATTACTTGGGACAGTTTTTGCGAGACTTTTAGGCAGGAGTATGTTCCTGAGTCTTACGTGAGTGCCCGTAAGCGGGAGTTTGATCATCTGGAGCAGGGCTCGATGTCTGTTCGTGAGTATGCTAGGAGGTTTTCTTCTTTGTTGGCGTACGTTCCGCACGTTTCTGGCCGAGAGAGGGCCAAGAGGACCACATTCTTAGAGGGTTTGAATGAGGAACTGTATCAGATGGTGCTGACAAGCAAACCCAAGACTTATGCTGAAGCAGTTGATAATGCTATTGATATTGAGGAGGGTTTGCGGAGTCGTCGTGCTCGTAGGCAGCAGGTAGCGCAGGATGGTCGTCCCGCTGTTCAGGGAGCACAGTCTTCGCAGTCTTCCCAGTCAGCCCATCAGCCCCAGCAGCAGCAGCAGCCACAGGTGACACAACAGTCTGGTCGTCAGAGGTTCCGACTCCTCGGTCAGCAGTTCAAGAAGAAGTCTGGTTCTGGATCGTTTGGTTCAGGTAGCTCGAGTAGCAGTGGTTCTCGGGCTAAGTTCTGTGGTTATTGTGGTGGCAAGCATCCTTCTACCCAGTGTGTTGGAGTGCAGGGCTCTTGAAACATTTGCGGTCATTATGGACATTTGCTAGGGTGTGTCCGTCAGTGGGATCGCAGCAAGTCGCAGCCCCGCCTCAGGGTCGAGTAGGACAGTCTAGGGGTCGTTCCCTCAGTTTCAACAGCCCAGGATTGGTGAGACTCCATACAGGCCGTTCCAGCAGCCTGATCCGTCTCGATTCGGACAGCCATCTCAGCCGTTCTATTCTGTACCTCAGTATGCTCAGTCCAACGCCATTACTAGGGAGCAGGCAGAGGAGACATCGAGCAGGGTGATTGCAGGTACTTGTCTTGTTTTCGATTTTCCTACGTGTGTTGTTTTTTTTCTACCCCTGGCGGTGTGAGCCTATTTTCCCATGAGGTTTTGTTAGATGGCGTTTTGAGATTTGGAGAGCATGTGTTGGTGGCGAATCTGATTCGTCTAATGTTGTGGGATTTCAATTGTATTTTTGGGATGGACGTGTTTTCCAGTTATAGGGTCTTTGTGGATTGTTTACATGGGATTGTTCGTTTTAGGCCTTTGTCTGGCGAGAAGTGGGACTTCTACGACCAGGATTCTCGATCGAAGATCCTGTTAGTCTCAGCGATGGAGATGTTCAGTTTTTTGTCTTTAGGGAATGCTGGTTTCATGATTTACGCTTTGGATGTGTCTTCTTATTCTCGTGTGCAGCTCAGTGACGTTCCCGTGGTGTGACATTTCCCCGATGTGTTTCCGAAGGAGATTCCTGGTTTTCCTCCGAGGAGGGAGATTGAATTCAGCATTGAGCTGGTGCCTGGCACAGCTCCGATTTATCGTGCCCCGTATCGTCTGGCGCCTGCGGAGTTGAGAGAGCTCAAGGTGCAGTTGGACGATTTGCTGGAGAAAGTTTTTATCCGACCTAGCATGTCGCCGTGGGGAGCTCCCATTTTGTTTGTGAAGAAGAAGGATGGCTCAATGCGGATGTGCATTGATTTCCACCATTGAACAAAGCGACTGTCAAGAATAAGTACGCTTTACCCAGGATCGATGATCTGTTTGATCAGCTGCAAGGTTCTGTGGTGTATTCGAAGATTGACTTGCGGTCCGGGTACCATCAGCTGAGAGTAAGAGATCAAGATGTCGCAAAGACTGCTTATCGTACAAGGTACGGACACTTTGTGTTCTTGGTTATGCCATTTGGGTTGACCAACGCGCCTGCAGTCTTTATGGATCTGATGAACCGAGTCTTCCGAGAGTTCATAGATCAGTTCGTGATAGTGTTAATTGATGACATCTTGGTATATTCTAAAACTCCTTTGGAAAATAATAATCACCTGAGAATTGTCCTTCAGACGTTGAGAGACCAGCAGTTGTATGCTAAATTCTCCAAGTGCGAGTTTTGGCTGGATCGCGTCGTGTTTCTGGGTCATGTTATTTCAGCCGAGGGGATTTCCGTGGATCCCAGTAAGGTTGATACTGTTCTGAACTGGGAGCGTCCTAGGAATGTGTCAAAGATTCGCAGTTTCTTGGGTCTGGCTGGCTATTATCGTCGTTTCATTGAAGGATTTTCTAGCATAGCAAAGCCGATGACTCAACTGACTCAGAAGGACAAACGGTTTGTATGGACTGAGCAATGTGAGAATGCGTTTCAATTGCTCAAGGAGAAAATGACTACTGCACCTGTGTTGGCTCTACAGTCCGGATCAGGTGGATTTGTTGTTTGTTCTGACGCATCGCTCAATGGATTGGGTTGTGTTTTGATGCAGAATGGTCGAGTCATTGCGTATGCCTCGCGGCAGTTGAAACCGCATGAGACTCGTTATCCAGTCCATGATTTATCCTTCGGGAAGCGCACTGCAGTAGACACAGTGTTCATCCTGGTGCACGGAAGATGTACCATGCGTTGAAGCCGCACTTTTGGTGGGCTGGCCTGAATAGCGACGTTGCGGGTTTCGTTGCTCGTTGTTTGAACTGCCAGATGGTTAAGGCCGAAAGGATGAGACCCGGTGGTCTGTTACAGAGTCTGGAAGTGCCCCAATGGAATTGGGAGCACATAGCGATGGATTTCGTGACGCATCTGCCTCGTTCCAGCTGAGGATGCGATGCTATTTGGGTGATTATTGATCGATTGTCGAAGTCTTCACATTTTATTCCCTACAGTATGACCTTTTCTATGAAGAAAATGGCGAAACTGTACGTCGATTTCGTGGTTAGACTTCAAGGTGTGCCTGTTTCGATCGTCTCAGACCGAGATCCAAGGTTTACTTTCAGGTTTTGGAAGAGTTTGCAAGCAGCTCTAGGTACCAGATTGGATATGAGCAAAGCGTATCATCCCCAAACATATGGCCAATCTGAGCGAACTATCCAAACGTTGGAGGATATGTTACAAGCTATTGTGTTGGATTTTGGAGGTAGCTGGCAAGACGCGTTGTCTTTGGTAGAGTTTTCCTACAATAACAGCTATCAAGTGACGATTGGCATGGCGCCGTTTGAGGCTTTGTATGGTAGGAAGTGCAGATCGCCAGTATGTTGGGAAGGAGTGGGGGAGAAGCAGCTATCTGCCCCAGATTTTGTGCAGCAAATGAAGGATCATGTTGATCTAATTCGACAGCGGATGAAAGCTGCCCAGGATCGCCAAGCCAGTTATGCGAATAAGAGGCGTCGACCTCTAGAGTTTCAGGTTGGTGATCAGGTATTTCTCAAGGTTTCTCCGTTTAGCAGTGTTATGCGCTTTGGAAACAAGGGAAAGTTAGCCCCTCGTTGCGTCGGACCGTATGAGATCGCTGAGAGGATTGGCCCATTAGCGTATCAGATGTTGTTGCCTCCGGAATTATCTTCTCTACATGATGTCTTGCAAGCAGCTCTAGGTACCAGATTGGATATGAGCAAAGCGTATCATCCCCAAACATATGGCCAATCTGAGCGAACTATCCAAACGTTGAGGATATGTTACAAGCTATTGTGTTGGATTTTGGAGGTAGCTGGCAAGACGCGTTGCTTTGGTAGAGTTTTCCTACAATAACAGCTATGAAGTGACGATTGGCATGGCGCCGTTTGAGGCTTTGTATGGCAGGAAGTGCAGATCGCCAGTATGTTGGGAAGGAGTGGGGGAGAAGCAGCTATCTGCCCCAGATTTTGTGCAGCAAATGAAGGATCATGTTGATCTAATTCGACAGCGGATGAAAGCTGCCCAGGATCGCCAAGACAGTTATGTGAATAAGAGGCGTCGACCTCTAGAGTTTCAGGTTGGTGATCAGGTATTTCTCAAGGTTTCTCCGTTTAGCAGTGTTATGCGCTTTGGAAACAAGGGAAAGTTAGCCCCTCGTTGCGTCGGACCGTATGAGATCGTTGAGAGGATTGGCCCATTAGCGTATCGGATGTTGTTGCCTCCGGAATTATCTTCTCTACATGATGTCTTTCATGTTTCCATGTTGAGGAAGTACGAGCCAGATCCGTCTCATGTGCTTAGAACTGACGAGGTTGAGCTAGATCAGACGTTGAGTTATCTGGAATATCCCTTGCAGATCCTCGGTAGGGAAGAAGCTACATAGGAGTTGGAGGAAAAGATACAGCGCGAGTGGCCGCATCTGTTTGAGTAGTTGTTGTGCTGAATTCCCATTAGTTGTAGTTTTGGTTGTAATTATTTCCTAGTTGTTGTTATTTGCTTGCTCAGTTATCTTGAACCCTTGGTCATGTGTTAGGCAAATTTCTGTTTTGTATCTTGCTGTTGAGATGTTTTTTCGGAATTATTCTTTGATTTCGAGGATGAAAACCTTTTTAGTGGGGGAGAAATGTGAGACCTGAAATTGTAATAAAGATTAATTGTTGGATTAATTGATATTTGAGGAATTCTGGGTGTTCGGAATTCTTTTTGGAGGTTTCGTTTGCATTTTCGGGTCAGAAATCACATTTAGAGCAATTTTGGAAATTTTGGAAATTTCGAGTTTGAAATCTGATATGGTGAGAAATCTGAATTGTTGGTGGAATCTGCTCGGTTTTTGTGAAATCTTTTCGGATTTTGAGAAATCTGGGCTCTTGGTGTTGCGGCTCGTTTTGTAGCGAGAGGGATTGATACGCCGTCGTTTGGTGAGGTCCGGATGTCTTGTGAGAATGTGTAGAGATCTGGCCGCAGCGTGTTTGTGAAATCTATTAGCGTGTTTGTTGTTCAGACCTTAGCAACGTGTTTTTGTGTTGAGGGTAAAACGCTGTCGTGTTGATAAGTTGCTACGGTGCCGTTTTGGTGAACGCTGGCGGTAGAGATCTGTTTCGCGAGTTTAGCGTTCGAGTAACAAGATTTTAGCGATAAGCTTTTAGCGCTTTGTAATTCAGATTTCACCAACGTTTGTTATTAGCGTTCCAGACTTCACCGTGGTGCTGTGCGACGTCGTTTTTGCATTAGCGCTATTTCCAGCTTTCAGCACTTTTAGTTTTCAGATTCCTCCATTGTTTTGGCTTTTAAGCAATGTAGAGCATGCGTTGGATGGCTTGTGAGATCAGTTTCTGTCGGTGTATGTTTTTAACAAGATTTCATGCATGTATTTATATCAGAAGTGTTGGCTTTCGATTATTTCAAACAGATCCCATACTTAGCAATTTTTCTCCCGACTTTCGTTCTTCGCTTCAAACCCTCGGGTACTGTTCACCGTGAGCTTCTCCGGAGATTTCCCGTCGTTTCCGGCCACCGTTTTTCACGTTTGAGGTAGCGTTGGACTCCTCTCAAAATGCTCTTTCATTCCTTACCACGTTAGGAGGTTGTTGTTGGCTGGAGCAAAAGCACGAAGCTGCTATCTTGGACAGTGTGTTTGTGCGTGCAGGTAGCCTTTTTGGTTTAGCCTTGTAATCTTGTTACTAGCCTTTTTTTAAGCTCCCTGTTGAGTAGAATTGTTAGAATAAGCGCTTGTTTTAGTGTATAGATTCCAGCCGAGAGCTTTTTGTAGTTGGCCGTGAGCTTTTGTTGATGTTTCCCTGAATCTTGCATGTGTTTAGCATGTTGGATTCAGATTTCTCGAGGCTTGAATTGTGGTAATTGTTGCACCGAATCAGGTACGGATTGGAGCTTGTAAAATCAGCGTGTTTATGGCTTGGATAAAATGTTCTGCCCTGTTTGTAGTGCTGGCCGAGAGTTATGCCGTGTATAATTTCCAGGTGTAATTGCTGTTTTGTGCAGCCGTGTGTATGTGTTGTTGTGCATATGTTATATCCTTGCTGTTTAGCTGAGTTCATACATGCATCGGTATATTATCTCATTTCAGCTATTTCAGCCATCGTTTCGTTGTTGTTGCTCTGTTTCTTACCAGGATGCGAGGGCGAGCGGTGATTCCACACTCTCATCTCCCTGCTGGGATTTGTTAGCCCCTATGCGCCGAGTGGCTAACTACCACAGTTCATAGGTTGGGCAACGGCAGGTTGAGCTGTTGATGCATCTGGTATTGGTGGGCGAGTTGGTGTGAGTGGGTAGCTCCCACATATCCTACACTCACCGTGGCCACACATATCTATTGCAGATTCCGTTGAGCTGTGCATTGAGTTCTTTGGCTTCCTTCCTTGGTTGTAGCCTCCAGTTGTTGTTCCTGGTCTCATGCATAGCATCTGTATTTTATTCTTGCTGTTTACTGTTGTTTTATAGTTGCTCTCCGTACTGGGGTTTGACCCCATGTCCCTCTGGGGCTTGGTTGTTTTCCTTGCCTGTTGTGTTGTTCAGGTTTTCCAGGTTGTTCAGCTGGTCGTGGTGCTGACCCAGCTAGAGGAGCCCCAAGAGGTGGTTAGAGTATCCCAATAGCATATAGCATATTTATATGTATCAGTACAGTTAACCAGGGGATGCCTTGTGCTTTTGTTGTAGTTTGTTACCTTCGGTTGTGGTTGTTACCAGGTATCTGATACATGTTGATGTTGTATTGTTTGTCGTGGGCTTGTAGCCTTTGTTTTGTTGGTTTTGTTGTTAAACTTGGATTACTTTGAGTATCGTACTATTTTAAATTATATTGTTTTAAACCGTCAGGCCAAAAACAAAAATTTTACCCGCTTTTTAGTAGCTTCCGCTTGTGTTTATGTGATTTTACTCTGTTGTGAGCACGACGCCTGACAACTTGGGTTTCGCATGCTGTATTTCCTTCTTGAGCCATAGGTTGTTTTCTGCAATCTAGGTTTTCGTAAGCCGTTGAGCCGGAAGCTGTCCTTCCCTCTATGAGTATAATCTTAACCCGTATGATATCCTTCCCTGCTGAGCCCAAGTTGATTTCCTTATTGAGACTAAGTTGTTTCTTCTTGAGCCTAAGATGTTTTCTTCTTTGAGAGTAAGCTGAGTTGACCTCCGTAAGCTTATTTGAACCCCTTAAGCCGAGTTTAGCACCGTAAGTTGACGTGACCTCCGCAAGCTGAAGTGACCGCTGCGAGCTAAAATACCACCACGAGCTGAAGTGACCACCGATAGCAGAAGCGACCACCGTGAGCTGAAGTGACCACTGCAAGCTGAAGTGACTAATGCAAGCTGCAGTATTGGATCTGTTTTTATGGATCAGAATCTTAATTTTGATTAACACAAAATCTGCTGATATTTTACTAACAATTTAACTTAAGTGCGCAGGTTGAGCTGATGTCGTTCACATGTCCAAGCTGGAACTGTGAGGGGATGCCCGAGCTGATACAACAGAGGACATGTATAAGATAGAAAAGTAAGGGGACGCCCGAACTAATCTAGCAATAGACGTACAAGCGCAGAGCAAGGGCAGTGTAGAGCAGTTCAATAGAGAAGAAGATGAACAGTGCTCAGAACAGAAAAGATTAGCATCAGCTCAGTCATATTAGATAAGCTGACCAATTAGCTGGGAGAAACATGCTCAGCAACCAGCTCAGAGAACAAATACCAGCTCAAAGCACAAAGACCAGCTCAGAGCAAAGCAGTTTTTGCTTGCGACAATGGCGGATCCGGATCCCGTTTCCCAGGGGCGCAGCGGAAGTTTAAAAGTTTTTTTTTTGCCCCGAGAAGAGTTCAATACATCAATACAATTCTATAATCCATACATAGGATGTTTGAATCGTTACCTTGCTGGCGTCTTGGTGCCTGGCTCCGACAAGTTTCACAAGGAAACAGGCACTTCAAAAGGTAGGCGGCGGTAGATCGTCTAATCAGGTCCACGATCGGAAATACGATTCCTCCGTCAATCTGCACTAGAAGATCTGACGGATTTTAGCACGATCGGATTCTCCTCGTCAAGACGATCGGAACAAGTCTGATTACGGCGGCGGCGGGACACGGGATTTTAGCACGATCGGATTCTCCTCGTCAAGACGATCGGAACAAGTCTGATTACGGCGGCGGCGGGACACGGCGGTGGCGCGGCGGCGCAAGGCGGCGCACGATGGTGTCGGCGGCGGCGTGAGGTAGGGAGAGGAGGGGGCGGCCAAGATTAGAGGCAAGGGTTTTAGTTAGTGATCTTGTGTAGTGATTAATGCCCTAAGTCTTAATTAATAGACTTGTAGTGGGCTTGGTCCGGCCCATCTGGACTTGGGTCAGGCCCAAGTCCATATGAACATCCGGTTCAATTAAATCACCAAGATTTCATCATAACTCCGATCTACGATCAGATCGGACCGATCGACTCAGTTTCCAAAACTGAATATTATGATGCGAAAAATAATTTTTCAGATATCCTAGTCCAAAATTACAGTTTAGCCCCTCAACTTTGGGAAATCGCAATTTGACCCCTGTTGACTTTTAGGAAGTCGCACTCCCTAAAATCCTCCTCCCATGCTCAACACGTTGAGCTCAGTTTCCGTGCAGGAATCATGAATCTAGTACTTGTGTGACCCTCAATGGTTCGGGGATACAGCTAGCCGTGGTCCCACAACCATTGTGACTCCGAAATCACAATTTCGGACTTGCCCATCGGATCATGGTAAAGCTCCTAGCAACATCGTCCCATGATCCCCTAGGTATCACTGATAGTACCTGCAAGAACCAGTTGGTCGTGGTTAGCGTACAGTACGGTCCTTTCAACACATATATCCCGATCAGATCAACGACCATTGGTAAATCGAGAGTCGCTAGAGATCTGATAGCTATGCATACATCTTAGAGATCAAATATTGACATCGCGAGTGTTACTAGGCAAACCCATTTATCTAAAACACATCCAGTACTCTGGCCAGAGATTTATCACACTATTGTCTCCTCAGATAACATAGGATATCCACGCATGAGAGCGAGCGGTGAATCCTCGACAACGAAGCATCGACTCCTACATGCATCGGGACCTCACCCAATCCCGCCGCCTAATACTCCAAGTGAGTCGGCAAACGGGTCAAAGTGAGGCGCCTATCATGTAGAGTCTCAATGGCGTTTCGAGTAGTGAGGACTAATCAGTACAACCAAGACCTCGGACTTATCCACTCGTCAAATGGTAACCACTTGGAAAGTCCGAACGAGGGTAGTTCGATAGATCACCAGGTCACTATCCATCTGCATGCTCTGAACATCACAATGTTCCCTACCAATGAAACATGGTACTTTACATCGCAGATGCTAGTCTCAAGCTCGGGCGGCCTTATCCTCATTTTGACGGCCCAATCGACTAGGAACGAGTTCAGAATGCACAGTGACTATTAGATGTGTTTCATGATAGCCATCATATCCACTATCACATCTAACATACACTATGGTGCATTCTAGGTCTTTATCCAACACAATTGTTAACATTATAATCATAATGAAAATAAAGAATGCCATAAAGAAATGCGAATACCATATATAAAGATTGTTGTACACAAGAGTAAATAAACCCACACGCCACAATTTGGCTAGTTGGGGCATCTACTCTAACAATCTCCCACTTGCCCTAGAGCCAACTACTCATCAAACGCAGTCCCATTGTTTCGCGATGTTTTTCAAACAACGGTCATGGAAAGGGCTTCGTAAGTGGATCAGCAATGTTGTCTGCAGAGGCGACTCTCTCAACTGCTATGTCACCTCTAGCCACAATATCCCAGATTATGTGGTATTTCCTCAGTATATGTTTGGATCTTTGGTGAGACCTAGGCTCCTTTGCTTGCGCAACGTCACCCGTGTTGTCATAGTACACCGGGACTGGACCAACTCCATCAGGAATGACGCCCAACTCTTGGATGAAATTCCTTATCCAAACCGCCTCCTTAGCAGCAGCTGATGCTGCGATGTACTCAGCCTCAGTGGTTGAATCCGCGATGGTGTCTTGCTTGGAACTTTTCCAAGAGACAACACCACCATTGAGCATGAATACAAATCCAGAGGTTGACTTCGAATCATCCACGTCACATTGGAAGCTAGAATCAGTATAGCCTTCCAATCTCAGTTCATCACCCCCATAGACCATGAACATATTCTTAGTCCTTCGCAAGTACTTAAGAATATCCTTCACAGCCTTCCAATGCAATTGGCCGGGATTGGCCTGATAGCGGCTCGTGACACTCAGAGCATATGCTGTTGGCATACGGTGGCGGATCCAGATCCCACTTCCCAGGGGCGCAGCGGAAATAAAAAATGGCCCCGGAAAGCGTTCAATACATCGATAAAGGCAACAAAATCATACATAGTATGCTAGAAATTGTCACCTTGCTGGCGTCTAGGCGCCTGGCTCCAACCAAAAATTCACAGGGAAAATCTGGCTCTTCTCGGTAGGCGGCGGTAGATCCTCCAATCAGGTCCAAGACCAGAATCAATCTTCCTCCGTCAATCCGCACTAGAAGACTTGACGGATTTTCATGGACGGAATCAGCTGAAAGGGACGATCGGAACAAGTCCGATCACCGTATGGACGGTGGTAGACGGAGCACGGCGGCGCACGGCGGTCGGTCGAGAGGGAGGAAGGGGAGGGCGGCGCCTTTTTGTGTGATGGAGGCTAGGTTTAGTTGTGTAGTGTAGTGATTAATTAACCCTAGAAGTAACTCATATAATTATAAGTTAATCATGGGCTTGAACCGGCCCATTGGACTTGGGTCAGGCCCAAGTCCATATGAACATTCAGTTCAATTAAATCACTGCGGTTTCATCATAACTTCGATCGACGATCAGATCGGACCGATCGACTCAGTTTCCAAAACTGAATATTATGATGTGAAAAACAATTTTTCAGATTCCTAGTCCAAAACGACTGTTTTGCCACTCAACAGCGGGAAATCGTTATTTGACCCCTGTTGAATTTTAGGAAGTCGCACTCCCTAAAATCCTCCTCAAGTGCTCAATACATTGAGCTCAGTTTCCATGCGGGAATCATGAATCCGGTACTTGTGTGACCCTCAATGGTTCAGGGATACAGCTAGCCATGGGCCCACAACCATTGTGGCTCCGAAATCACAATTCCGGACTTGCCCAACGGATCATGGTAAAGCGCCGAGCAACATCGCCCCATGATCCCCTAGGTATCACTGATAGTGCCTGCAAGAACTAGTTGGTCGTGGTTAGCGTACAGTACGGTCCTTTCAACACATATATCCCGATAAGATCAACGACCATTGGTAAATCGAGAGTCGCTAGAGATCCGATAGCTATGCGTACATCTTGGAGATCGAATAGTGACATCACGAGTGTTACTAGATAAACCCATTTACCTAAAACACTTCTAGTACTCTTGCCAGAGATTTATACACTATTATCCCCTCAGATAGCATAGGATATCCACGCATG
>KV016236.1:80511-111228 GCA_001598015.1 Dorcoceras hygrometricum
CGCATGGCCGCACGCCGCTGTGACAAACGCAGCGTCTTCCTGCGACCACCGTGCGCCATGCATGGCGCACAACCACGCGAGTTGCGCACGGCCACCGCAACCATGTTGCGCGAGGCTGCTGGCCATCGGCCGGCCACCATGCGCGACCAGCACGCATGGTGTCGCGCGCGCGGTGTGGCAACCGCCTTGCGTGGCGGCGCCGGCGGCCGGTTCCAACAATTTTTTTTGTTTTTGATTCTGAAATAATTGAAATCGATACATTCAGGCACAATATGTATTGAAGGATCCGAGCCTTAGCTCTGATACCACTGTTTGCGACAATGGCTGATACGGATCCCGTTTCCCGGGGGCGCAGCGGAAGTTTAAAAATTTTTTTTGCCCCGAGAAGCGTTCAATACATCAATACAATTCTATAATCCATACATAGGATATTTGAATCTTTACCTTGCTGGCGTCTAGGCACCTGGCTCCGACGAGTTTCACAAGGAAACCGGCACTTCAAAAGGTAGGCGGCGGTAGATCGTCTAATCAGGTCCACGACCGAAAATACGATTCCTCCGTCAATATGCACTAGACGATCTGACGGATTTTAGCACAATCGGATTCTCCTCGTCAAGAGGATCGGAAAAAGTCCGATCACGGCGACGGCGGGACACGGCGGCGGCGCGACGGCGCACGTTGGTGTCGGCGGCGGCGTGAGGTAGGGAGAGGAGGGGGCGGCTGAGATTAGAGGCTAGGGTTTTAGTTAGTGATCTTGTGTAGCGATTAATGCCCTATGTCTTTAATTAATAGACTTGTAGTGGGCTTGGTCAGACCCATCTGGACTTGGGTCAGGCCCAAGTCCATATGAACATCCGGTTCAATTAAATCACCACGGTTTCATCATAACTCCGATCGACGATCAGATCGGACCGATCGACTCAGTTTCCAAAACTGAATATTATGATGCGAAAAATAATTTTTCAGATATCCTAGTCCAAAATTACAGTTTAGCCCCTCAACTTTGGGAAATCGCAATTTGACCCCTGTTGACTTTTAGGAAGTCGCACTCCCTAAAATCCTCCCCGATCAGATCAACGACCATTGGTAAATCGAGAGTCGCTAGAGATCTGATAGCTATGCATACATCTTGGAGATCAAATAGTGACATCGCGAGTGTTACTAGGCAAAACCATTTACCTAAAACACATCCAGTACTCTGGCCAGAGATTTATCACACTATTGCCTCCTCAGATAACATAGGATATCCATGGATGAGAGCGAGCGGTGAATCCTCGACAAAGAAGCATCGACTCCTACATGCATCGGGACCTCACCCAATCCCACCGCCTAATGACTCCAAGTGAGTCGGCAAACGGGTCAAAGTGAGGCGCCTATCATGTAGAGTCTCAATGGCGTTTCGTGTAATGAGGACTAATCAGTACAACCAAGACCTCGGAATTATCCACTCGACAAATGGTAACCACTTGGAAAGTCAGAACGAGGGTAGTTCGATAGATCACCAGGTCACTATCCATATGCATTCTCAGAACATCACAATGTTCCCTACCAATGAAACATGGTACTTCACATCACAGATGCTAGTCTCAAGCTCGCACGGCCTTATCCTCATTTTGATGGCCCAATCGACTAGGAACGAGTTCAGAATGCACAGTGACTATTAGATGTGTTTCATGATAGCCATCATATCCACTATCACATCTAACATATACTATGGTGCATTCTTGGTCTTTATCCAACAGAATTGTTAACATTATAATCATAATGAAAATAAAGAATGCAATAAATAAATGCGAATACCATATATAAATATTGTTGTACACAAGAGTCAATAAAACCCACACGCCACAAGTTGGCTAGTTGGGGCATCTACTGTAACAGTTTTAACACAAATAGATGTGAATATTGAATTAACGCTGTTCAAACCGATTTGCTTCGTCCTGTTAAAATATGGTACAGATTCACAGAGCTAATATCAGCAAAGGCTGCGACGCAATTAATGTAGAGAGCTCAAAGTCTATAAATCCTGCAAATGCATTTAATGATAAAGGACACAAGGTATGTCAGGCCTCGTGCTCAATAAGAGTAAAACCATGCAATAAACAACAGCCGAAGCAAATAAATTGTGGCTAATCTGGCCTGACTTTAGAAAAAATAATTTAAAATACAAGGTTATTTAAAATAAAGGTTTTACAACGTTCGAAAGCCAAACAACACAGCTATCATACAACATAGAGTGAATTCCAAATAAACCAATATAGATACAATACAATATAATTTGTATCTACTGCTATAACTGGGACACTCTATCCACATCCTGGGGCGCTACCAGCTGGATCAACTCCGCGACCAGCTGTGAAACCATGATAACCTAAAAACACACAGGCAAACAAGGCAACCAGCCCCATAGGGACATGGGTTCAAACCCCAGTACGGAGAGCAACTGAAAAGCAGCAGTAAGATTGCAATAGATAAAATTCGAATGCTATGCATGAGGTAAGGCTACAACCAAAGACAGGAAGCCAAAAGAATCTCAAGAAACAACTCTACAACGACAAAAGATCAATTGTGCAATGGTGGCCACGGGGTGTGTGAGTATATGGGAGCTACCCACTCGTCTCAACACACGGTACCAGATGCACAACAATACACTCAACCCGCTGTTGCCCAACTCATGAGATGTGGGAGCTACCCACTCCGCTCATAGTGGCTAACATCCCAGCAGGGAGATGAGGTATACGGGAGTTACCAGCTCGTCCCCAATACAAGAATCCTGGTACACACAGATCAAGAATACAAGGCAAGGCTAAACAAGATCTGAGCTCAACATGAAAAATGCATGTATGCTCATGCAACATAATACAACAGCCAACGAATAACATACACAGTACAGCAGAAAAGAAATCAAACACATATATCCATTCCACATCCACCGCTATAAAAAAAGCTCACATCCGTACCTCAATTCTGAGCTATAATTAACACAAGCGAAGTCCCAAGAAACCAAAGCTAAAACCTGCTAACCAAGAACACAACACAGGCTCCGGGACAATAACACAAAACTCACGAACTGGGAAATACGAACTCCACCAGCTCTGCCCTACTTCTCTAGCTCAACCAACAGCTCTAAACAAGCATGAAGTAGGAAACTAACACTTACCCAACGAGCTATCTGAACGGCAGGTAATCCGACGCTTATGCTAACACACTACAGAAGGGAGATATCTTTGCGATCCACCTCCAGCTCTTCCAATGTTCCAAAAGAGGTATAGAAAGAAAGGTCTCGGCAAGAGGAGTCCAGTGCTACCACTCTCACTTCCGTCGGAGCTGTCTACCGTTGGAAATCGAAGAAGATAAGGTTCGGTGAACAGTAGGCAGGGTATCGCGACAGGGTTATCTATCGAAGAATATTTCTAAGTTTCGGAAAGAGTAATGGCGAGACCGAAGTCAAAGTCCTCAATACATATAGTTAAGTCTCCCAGATCTGCTAAGCAACAGCCATAGACAACTTAAGATCCAAAGCTGATCCTGACTCAGATCTGAGTATCACTCCAGATGTGAACTCTACGCCCAAACAGACCTGGAACATATCCCAATGACATCGCACCAAATACCTCTCGCTCACTAGGACACGTCGTTCTGCTAGCCAAGTCTGAATCACTAAACGGCGTCGCATCACTCCTAACTCAGATCTGACTCCCAAAACATGATCAAATCTGAAAGCCACTGGACCGCACCAGTCTACCCCACACACGAACTGGGACTAAAAACCGGATCTGACCACGCACCACTAACAACGCGCTCATACTCAAATCTAGATCCTTGCCGAACGACAAAGTTTCGCTACCCGCACGATATATTCCACTTGTGCGCCCAGGATAACGCGCGACTACCAGATCTAATTACAGGATCTGAATACGGTTGACCCATTTTGACCAACACTCAAGTCTGATTCCTACTTCGTGGAATATCTAACACTCCAGAGCTGCTCTAAACACCAAATCGGACCCGATAGCTTCACCAAGCATACCAGCTCAAAGCTGGCTCTTCCCAGATCTATTCAATCCAAATCTGGTCTATTATAAACCCGAATAATTAATCCAATAAACTTTCGGGTCTCACAAGGTACATCTATGTCAGAACTTTTCAGAAGTCTTTTCAACGGTTTCACCTTTGTGTCCAACGGATATATTTGCACAGAGGCTACAAATACCAGCAGCAAGCAGCAAGTAAAGTGAGAGATACAATAACAGGGAAGAAAACAGATTATATTCAACTTTGGAGAAGCACTTACCAATGTATGAGAAACAAAAAAAGAGTGACCTTACACTGTAAACTTCTCACACACAGATTAATTCACATATGAGAGCTGAGAGCTTAATTGTTTAGTTGAGTGAATCACAAACACAAAATCATTATTGTCTTTTGCACTAAGACGTTAAAGAAGTGTGTGTAGCCTTTCTCACTGAGGCATTAAAGAAGTGTTTTTAGACACACAACTTGTGAGCTTAGTGTGCAGTGGTGTGGCTAGGAGTTCTTGTGGCTGCGGGTCGTAGGAGTGGGTTGTAGCGAAGGGTCGCTGCAATCAAAGTCTTCTAGTGGAATCCTTCCTGATTGTGGAATAAGCGGAGACGTACGAGAGTTTGCTCCGAACTTCCATAAACAAACTTTAGCGTATTACCTTTACTGCTTTCCGCATTCATACGTACGCATTGCATGTTTGTCTATCACACTTAAAACTGTTTAAATAGCTTTAGAATATAAGAGTTCAAATTGATTTATTTCCGCATGATTTAACTTCATTACTCAATCTGTATCTCAGTGCACTTTAATTCAAGAACATTGAGCTATTGCAGCTCAAGGATTTACTCAACCAGATCGCACGTTCTTTTATTGAGCTGGTAAGAACTACCCGCTAGAACCAGTCTCATGCACTGTGCTGGTTTAGCGCTAAGCTGGTTTGGCATATACGCGATCCGGTTCCCTGTTGCTTATACACGTAACTCACAGGGTTACGTACTTGGGCTTCAAAATACACGTAACACACAGGGTTGTTACTTGGGCTGTGTGAGAGCCAACATGAGTTGTGACACCCGTAATTCGATCCTAACATGTAGTGGGCACTGTAAGCTGAAGTTGGCGCCATAAGCTGAAGTGGATGCCGTAAACTATAGTGGCATCATAAGCTACAACGAGTACCGTAAGCTGTAGAGGACACCGATACGTTGAAGTGGCACCATAAGTGGAGTAGAGGATCCTAAGTTGTGAGCTGATCTGTGTACCCTAAACTAATCGAGTACTCTGAGCTATTTTTAGTGTGCGATCTGATTTGAAGCCCCGAGCTGATTTGAGTGGACGACCGGGTCTGCGTGATCCAAACGGATCGAGTACTCTGAGCTATTTCAGTATGCGATCTGGACCAAAGACTGAGTTGATCTAGGTAGACGTGCAGACCTGTATAGTTTGAGAGGGGATTGCACGATCTGGCCGCCTAAGCTGGGCTGTTTAGGTGTGAGCTGAACCACGTGGTACACTGTACAGATTACTGTAAGTTGAACCCTGCATCTGAGCTAATCAACACGAGCAGTTTTGTGCATTCAGATCAGGATTCGATTTCTAGGGGCATCCCACCGTCATGAAAAATATAAAATGATGTTTAAGTTAAATGTTGAGCAGCTTTGAGATTTTGTACATACTGCAGTTTTTTTTACTTTATTTTAAGGTAAAGAGCAACTTTTACTTTTGAGGCATGAAGTTTATGTTGAGGTATGAGTTATTGAGTAGAAAGTTTGAGCATGAGATTAAAATATTTTGAATTATGGGACTTGCCTGTGGTGTTTCTAAATTTGATAGATATGGGGCCGGGGCTGGGAGGGTTCTATTTGGCCATATCAAACGACAGATATGGGCCCGGAAGCGTTCCGTTTGGCCATATCAACTTGACGTATATTGAGATCCAGATAAGTACTGGAGTGCCTTTACATTTGACACTGTGAGACCTGAAAATCTAATAAAGATTAATTGTTGGATTAATCGGTTTTCGAGGATTTCTGGTGGTTCAGATTTCAATTTGAAAGTTTGGTTTGTATTTCGGGTCAGATTTCACATTTAGAACAATTCTGGAAGTTTTCGTATTTTTGAGTTTTTGGAGCTGAAATCTGTTTCGGGTGAGATCTGAATAGATTCATGAGGGATCTGTCCGGAAAGTGGTGAAATCTGTTCGCTGGTGTTGTTTTCGTTCGCAGCGTGTTTTGGTAGCGTGAGGTAACGAAACGCCGTCGTTCCGTGAAGACTGGATGGCTCACGAGAGAGAGAGAGATCTGATCGACGCGGTTCGATTTAGTTGGTGCGACGCCGTTTTGAGTTTAATGTGTGTGTGAGGGATCTGTTCGCGTGGGTGGAGATCTGTAGCGAGAGGTTAGCGTTTAGCGTTCGTTCGACCAGATGTCTCCACCGTTTAGCTTAGCGTGTTTCCAGATTTCTCTAACGCGAGGATTGGTCGCTGTTTAGCGTTCTGTTCAGATTTCTCCTGCGTTTAATGTGAGCAACCAGACTTCTCCAGTGTGTTGTGTGATCAGCGATCAGCGTGTAGTGCTTCAGATTTCTCCTGTGTGTGTTGCGCGACGTTGTTTTGGAGTTTTTTCTTTGTTTAGCGCTAAGCGTTGTAAGATCTGCTTATGTCGGTGTATTGTTTTTAGCAGATCTCTCACGTGTATTTATTTTAAGCGTTGGCTTCGTTTTATTTCACCAGATCCCACACTTAGCGAAATTCTCCCCGATTCCATTCTCTGTTTCTCGAACCCTAGAGCACTGTTCAGCCGTGAGTTCTTCGGCGAATTCCGGTCGCTTCCGACCACCATTTTTCACGTCGAGGTAGCGTTGGACTCCTCTCGGGAAGCTCTTTTGATTGATATCTCTTTTGGAGGTTGTTGTTGGTTGGAGCGAGATCGCGAAGCTGCACCAGTAATTCGTTCGGTCGTGCGTTTACTGGGTTCAGGTTTCAACCAGTTCTCTCGGGCCTTGCTTATGGAAATCGTTGCACAGAATCAAGGTACAGATTTAGTGTAGAGTTTCTGTTTGCGTCTCCGTGTGTTCGGTGTTGAGCAGCCGTCGCATTCGTGCATTTGTTCACGCCAATTCAGATCTCTGTTCGCTTATGTTAGATGCTAGATTGCGTTCTGTCATTGCATTTATGCATTTTCATGTGCATTTCAGACCTCTCGGGTTTCCGTGATGTTCTGTAAGCATTCTTGAGGACTGGTGCGTATTGTGTAGCAGGTTCGAGCTTCCTGGAAGATTTGTGGAGTTTTGCAGGGAGCACGTGAGAAATCTTGTTTGAGCAGGCTGTTGGTACCCTGCCTTGGTGGAATCTATTTGAGGTATTTTTCTGCGTAGAGGTACGAATTGAGCTTGTAATTCAGCTTCGAGATAGGCATGGGAATGTGTTATGTGTGTATTTTATATCTGTGTCTGGTATTGGTGTTGAGGCGGTTGTACATTGCATGGTTATATTCTTGTTGTGCGGCCATATAAGTGTATTACATTATGTTGTTGTAGGTAGTTATTGGCATTGCAAGCTTCCACTTCATGTTGAGCAGTGTAATGCATCTGCATAGCATATCGGGCCCTTGATTTCTTTGGCAACCATGCTATATATATATATGTGTTGCTCTGTTGGAGTTCTTCTCTCGTGGTGCGGTGCGGTGTTGCACAACCACGATTGAGTGCATTTGGAGGGTGCGGCGAGCCGTTCTCATAGCCCTCAGTTGCAGTGACCTGGATAGAGGTTGGCGGGTGGTTGTGTCCACTAGCTATTTCGTGCAACCCGGCGGGTGGCGTCCGCACGTGTGTTGACGATGAGCCACTCTATTTTCCACGGGGTGCGATCGGGTATCTTCCGAAGCCCGGTGATGTGTCACATTTGTTGTTGTACCGTTCGTTTGGCCTTCCAGTTGTTATCGATGTTCTTTGTAATGCTCATGCATTTGCACGACATGATACATTGCATGCTGTATCTGATTGCTGTATTATGTTGCTCTTCGTACTGGGGTTTGACCCCGATGTCCCTCTAGGGCTGGTTGTTTTGTTTGTCTGCTTGTTGTTCAGGTCTCCCAGGTTATTCCGCTGGTTTTGGTGTTGATCCAGCTGGAGGTGCCCCAGGTGGTGTGTAGAGTGTCCAAGCTAGCGTATAGCATATATGTATCAGTTCTATTAGCCGGGGAGTGTCTTGTGCTTTGTGTTTTCTACTGTTGTATTAGCTGGTTGGTACTTGTTAAATGCTATACTGTCGTATCATGGCTGTTAGCCTTGCATGTTTTTATTAAACTGGGATATTTTAACGTATTGTGGTATTTTAAAATTATGTTTTCATCGTCAGGCCAAAAGCGAAAATTTTTAGCCACTTTTTAAGTGCTTCCGCTATGTTTTGTGTGTTTTGACGTGTTGTCCACGAGGCCTGACAAGAGGTCCCTCACTTTGACCAGTTTATCGAGTTTGTTGGGGTCATCAGGTGGTGGGATTGGGTGAGGTCTTGATGCATGTAGAAGTCGATGTTTCGTCACCGTTCGCCCTTGTGTGTGGAGATCGTATGCTATATGAGGAGATAATAGTATGAGAAATGGTCAGTGTGGAGGTAAGCATCGACCTTCTCGATGCGTTGGAGTGCGAGGAGCTTGCAACAATTGTGGTCAGGATGGGCACTTTGCTAGAGTGTGTCCTACTTCGGGACAGCAGGCTTTGACTAGGAGTTTTTCGAGGCGATCGTATCGTCCTTTTCAATCCCAACTATCAGGATTTCAACCTCCAGAGGCATCTAATGCTAGAGAGCTTTCTCTATCGGAGCAATCGGGACTTCAGCCAACTCAGGTGGACGCGTCAACTGTAGAGCGAGATGATGTCTTGACCGGAGAAGGTTGTTCAGGTAGTTGTTCTTTATTTGTTAACTCTGTGTGAGTTTTGTTAGGCGCGTGTTCATCGCACTCGTTTCTTGTTGTATTTAATTGTTTTGTTGGTGTGCGAGGGTGGTTTCCGCCCCATCTTGATGTGTGATGCCGTGTCTCTGTTACTTCTGCCGGTGGAGAAGTCGTCGTTCCGCGAGTGATGCCGAGTTAGGTTAGCAAGTCTGGTAAAGAAGTTGTTTGTTTTGGGAGTGTTTTAGATTCCCTTTGTCGAGAGGATAGCTGCTACTGGTTTATGATACGATATTCGAACTACAGTTTGGTATTTGGTGATCTCCTTTGTTCGAGGATTTCTTCCCTCATGTGTTTCCGTTGAGATTCTCCTGACTTCCTTGTGATCTCTAGTTTTGCGTGTATACTCTTTGTTTTTCTTGTCCGGACAGCAGAATTGAGGTATTTTTAACTCCATTGGCTTTCTGCTGGTTGTGTTTCCAGCTGTGGAGTTGATTCGAGAGCCCATGTTTTCCAGCTGTTTAGTGCTCTTGAGAGATTTGGGCCTCCGACTGTTGAGTTGTTGCGATGGGCTTCATTTCTCCAGCTGAGGATTGTTTCTGTTGTTATATCTCCAGCTGTTGAACTTCAATTCGCATAACTGTGTCTTGTTTTATCCCGTTCAGTTTAGCTGTTGTAGCCATGCTTTGTTGTTGTTGTTTGTTTCTTACCGGGATGCGAGGGCGAGCGGCGATACCGCACTCTCATCTCCCTCCTGGGATCCATTAGCCACCATGCGCCGAGTGGTTAACTACAACAATTCATGTGTTTGGAAACGGCAGGTCGAGCTGTTTGATGCATCTGGTAATCGAGTGTGGTGTAAATACGAGCGGGTGATTCCCCTCTGCCTGTACACACACCATGGCTACATCTGTTGTTGATCGTTGCCTCCGATTGTTGATCAGCCTTGAGTTGTGAGCTTTTGTGGACTACCTGCTTCGGTTGTAGTCCCTTCCTTTGCATTCTGCGAGGCATAGTTGCGTTACGATTAGTGGAGACTTTGCCAGATGTGATGCCCCACCTTTGT
Source organism: Dorcoceras hygrometricum (assembly GCA_001598015.1). NCBI lineage: Eukaryota > Viridiplantae > Streptophyta > Magnoliopsida > Lamiales > Gesneriaceae > Dorcoceras > Dorcoceras hygrometricum. The sequence goes on from KV016236.1 coordinate 90,487, forward strand.
CTCGGTGTTGGAAACTGTTGTATTTACCTTGGAGTTTTAGCGTAAATATTTTACGGTGGAGAGCGATTGGTGATCTTTGTCTTCACTTAGTTCAATTTTCCTGGGCGATATTGCATTGGATAGAGTCGGTTACATACTTTGGGCGTGAGTTTAACGTCAGTCTGTGCGGAAGAATCCTGTTACTGACGAATTGTTGGAAGGCCCATCCAACAGTGTTAGAAGCGTTGAGTATCTCAAGATGCTTTTGAGCATTTGATAGTTTGTAATGGCATTGCAGCCTGACGGTGGTTATGTAGAGTTTCCTTGTTGGGTTCGAATGCCAGATTTGCGCGGATAGTAGGTATGACTGTTGGATTGTCCATATTAGCCATTTTGTCCTGGCGCTAAGGCTTATTCTAGGAAACTGGCAAGAGGATTTGGTGGCGATCCTGTATCTATATTGCATGGCTCTCTGGTTTCTGTAGTGTCTAGTTGCACTTTAAGCTTTTGTTCCAGAGTTGGAAGAGCCTTGGATGTTTTTGGGTCTTGAGGGACTGCGAGTTTATCGTTTTCCCGGATCAGATGCTAAATCCGTGAGGCCATATCGAGGATTGGTAGATTTTTCGTGTAGAAGTCATGACCAAGCGATGTTCGGTGTAATCTTCCTTGGGATTTTGTACGGTGGGAAGTACAAATTTTGCTTGGTGACTAGAAGGAACTGTAAGACTTAGGGGTTTTCACCGGAGGTTGTACAGTAGGTGGATGACCTAAGAAATCTGGTTCTATCTCGAGCAAAGGTTGAGCGTGACCTTTTGACCAGATTTTGCTTGTTAAGTATGTAATTTTGAACCTCTGCTTGTGAACCAGGTGCTTTTTGCAAAGTTTCTCCTCCTTAGATTATGCTGGATTAGAGATTTAGAGGTAAGTAAGCTCTTAAGTTCATCAGTATGTTTGGTTGTATCGGGTTAAATTGGATCTTTGGTGTGCGATTAATGGGTACCGGCTGTGTTGTTGCGGACACATGGCGTGTTTTATTTGTCTAAGCCGAGGGAATTGCGAATCAGATCCTTCTTTTGTGTTGAAAACTGATGGAAGAGCTAGACTAGACCCTAAATTTAGGCTGTTTAGCCAGTGAGGATCTTAGATGGAGGGGAGAAACGGTGATATATATCTTACCTGGGTTGTAATGCAGTGGGAATGAACTTGTTAGAGGAAGGAATTTAGAGGGACAGAAATGAGATGAGTGGAGTGTGCCCTCATCCACGTTGGAACGGTCCTTTATCCTTTCGTCTTGTTTCCTTCAGATTCGAGTCTTGCTACTACCCAGTTGGTAACTGATTTTTCTTGGTGTCGATCCTTTCGTGGCAGTGTGCGTTGTGCCTTGGCCTTTTATTTTCAGCGGTTTTAGGCATCGAAGGGTAGTTGCAATGAGCTCTTCATTATGTTTGATCTTTTGGAGGATAGCTAGAAGGATCGAATTTTTGGTAGTAGTTTGGCAGTGCCATCATGAACTATCCTCTTTGCTCCACGCGTTGTGTTGAGGAAGTGAGCCAAACTCTTCGTTTATGTTACGAGATGTTGAGAGGAAGTTGGAGCGAATGCTAGGCCATGTTGAGCGGCTTTTTCAGCTTTGGTTTTCTGTTAGAGTGGACGTAGCGAGGTTGGTCATGCCGGTTTGCTAAAGCATTAAGTTCGATTTCTGTAGCTGTTGCTCGTTGTTGTTTTCTCAACAGCTGATTGTTTGTATTTTTGTGTTTCCCGTTATCTTGAACTCTCGGTTAGTCATCTTTTGACTGAGAGTTGGAGTGCTTTTGATTGTTCTGCATGTCGCTTAACTTCCCAGTGTTAGCTATGTCGAGGATGGTTTTGTTCAGATTCCAGAATTTGCATTAGATTTCGAGGACGAAATCTTTTAAGGTGAAGAGAAATGTGAGACCTGAAAATCTAATAAAGATTAATTGTTGGATTAATCGGTTTTCGAGGATTTTTGGTGGTTCAGATTTCAATTTGAAATTTTGGTTTGCATTTTCGGGTCACATTTCACATTTAGAACAATTCTGGAAGTTTTCGTATTTTTGAGTTTTTGGAGATGAAATCTGTTTCGGGTGAGATCGGAACAGATTCGTGAGGATTTGTCCGGCAAGTGGTTCTGGTCACTGGTGTTGTTTTCGTTCGCAACATGTTTTGGTAGCGCGAGGTAACGAAACACCGTCGTTCCGTGAAGTCTGGATGGCTCGCGAGAGAGAGAGCTCTGATGCGTTATCGTATAGAGTCTGTCGCAGCGTGTTTTGTATAAAGGTTGATACGACGCCGTTCGATTTAGTTGGTGCGACGCTGTTTTGAGTTTAATGCATGCGTGAGGGATCTGTTTGCGTGGGTAGAGATCTGTAGCGAGAGGTTAGCGTTTAGCGTTCGTTCGACCAGATGTCTCCAGCGTTTAACTTAGCGTGTTTCCAGATTTCTCTAACGCGAGGATTGGTCGCTGTTTAGCGTTTTGTTCAGATTTCTCCCGCGTTTAATGTGAGAGACCAGACTTCTCTAGTGTGTTGTGTGATCAGCGATCAGCGTGTAGTGCTTCAGAGTTCTCCTACGTGTGTTGTGCGACGTCGTTTTGGAGTTTTGTCGTTGTTTAGCGCTAAGCGTTGTAAGATCTGCTTATCTCGATGTATTGTTTTTAGCAGATCTCTCGCGTGTATTTATTAGAAGCGTTGGCTTCGTTTTATTTCACCAGATCCCACACTTATCGAAATTCTCCCCGATTCCATTCTCTTTCTCGAACCCTAGAGCACTCTTCAGCCGTGAGTTCTCCGGCGAATTCCTGTCGCTTCCGGCCACCATTTTTCACATTCGAGTTAGCGTTGGACTCCACTCGGGAAGCTCTTTCGATTGATATCTCTTTTGGCGGCTGTTGTTGGTTGGAGCGAGATCGCGAAGCTGCACCAGTAATTCGTTCGGCCGTGCGTTTACTGTGTTCAGGTTTCAACCAGTTCTCTCGGGCCATGCTTGTTGTAATCATTGCACAGACTCAAGGTACAGATTTAGTGTAGAGTTGCTGTTTGGTCTCCGTGTGTTCGGTGTTGAGCAGCCGTTGTATTCGTGCATTTGTTCATGCCAATTCAGATCTTTGTTCGCTAATGTTAGATGCTAGATTGCGTTCTATCATTGCATTTATGCATTTTCATGTGCATTTCAGACCTCTCGGGTTGCCGTGACGTTCTGTTAGCATTCCTAAGGACTGGTACGTATTGTGTAGCAGGTTCGAGCTTCCGAGAAGATTTGTGGAGTTTTGCAGGGAGCCCGTGAGAAATCTTGTTTGAGCAGGCTGTTGGTACCCTGCCTTGGTGGAATATATTTGAGGTATTTTGCTGCACAGAGGTACGAATTGAGCTTGTAATTCAGCTTCGAGATAGCCATCGGAATGTGTTATGTGTGTATTGTACAACTGTGTCTGGTATTGGTGTTGAGGCGTAGTTGTGTGTATTCTATAATGTCTATTTCTAAATTGTCGTGCTTACTGCTTGTTGTAGCTTGAGTTGGTTGTACCTTGAATGGTTATATTCTTGTTGTGCGGCCATATATGCGTATTACAGTATGTTGTTGTAGGTAGTTATTGGCATTGCAAGCATCCACTTCATGTTGAGAATTGTAATGCATCTACATAGCATACCGTGCCCTTGATTTCTTTGACAGCCATGCTATACATATATATATATGTTTCTCTGTTGGAACTCTTCTCTAGTGGTGCGGTGCGGTATTTCATAACCATGATTGAGTGCATCTAAAGGGTGCGGTGAGCCGTTCTCATAGCCCTCAGTTGCAGTGACCTGGATAGAGGTTGGCGGGTGGTTGTGTCCACTAGCTATTCCGTGGAACCCGAAGGGTGGCGCCCGCGCGTGTGTTGACGATGAGGCACTCTATTTTCCACGGGGTGCGATCGGGTAGCTTCCGAAGCCTGGTGATGTGTCACATTTTCTATTGTACCGTTCGTTTGGTCTTCAGTTGTTACCGATGTTCTTTGTAATGCTCATGCATTTGCACGACATGATACATTGCATGATGTATCTGATTGTTGTATTATGTTGATCTTCGTACTGGGGTTTGACCCCGATGTCCCTCTGGGGCTGGCTGTTTTGTTTGTCTGCTTGTTGTTCAGGTCTCCCAGGTTATTCCGCTGGTTTTTGTGTTGATCCAGCTGTAGGTGCCCCAGATGGTGTGTAGAGTGTCCCAGCTAGCGTATAGCATATATATATCAGTTCTATAAGCCTGGGAGTGTCCTGTGCTTTGTGTTTTCTGCTGTTGTATTAGCTGGCTGGTACTTGTTAAATGCTATACTGTCGTATCATGGCTGTTAGCCTTGCATGTGTATTAGCTGGCTGGTACTTGTTAAATGCTATACTGTCGTATCATGGCTGTTAGCCTTGCATGTTTTATAACTGGGATATTTATTATTGTGGTATTTTAAATTATGTTTTCATCGTGAGGCCAAAAGCGAAAAAATTTTAACCACTTTTTTTTAAAGTGCTTCCGCTATGTTTTACGTGATTTAGCTCTGTGTTGTGCACGAGGCCTGACATTTTTTGTATCAGAGCTTAAACTGGGATAAGCTCGACTTCTTTGATCACATGTGAGTCTAGGCACAGTAGTGGTTCTTTGGTTTGTGCTTGACTACTTGAATTACTTGCTTGTGTGCTTACCTTTGAGTGTCTTGTAGAGATGCCGCCTAGGAGAAGAGGTAGATCTAGTAGGCAAGCGGTGGTTGATTCGAGGACTCCGGTTAGTGCTGATAGAGAGGATGCCTCTCAACCGAGTGTTCCTTTGGAATATAGTGAGAGTCAGTTTTCAGCCTTTCGCTCTCTTGCTAGTGCTGTCAACAGAGCGGTTGACTTGATGGAAAGCCTTGTAGTTGGACAGACTCGAGTGCAGCAGTCGAAAGGACAAAGTGTGGATCCTGTGCCATCTGGAACGTCGTCCTCCCAGCCTTCTGTGGCACCACAGTCTTTGAGTCGATAGAGGTTTAGATCTAGAGGAAGAAGCTTTAAGAGATCCAGTTCGAGTTCTCCGAGTTCTGGCGGTTCTGGTGGAGTGAGGGCGAATGCATCATTTTGTGGTCAGTGTGGAGCATCGACCTTCTCGATGCGTTGGAGTGCGAGGAGCTTGCAACAATTGTGATCAGGATGGGCACTTTGCTAGAGTGTGTCCTACTTTGGGACAGCAGGCTTTGACTAGGAGTTTTTCGATGCGATCGTATCGTCCTTTTCAATCCCAACTATCAGGATTTCAACCTCCAGAGGCGTCTAATGCTAGAGAGCTTTCTCTATCGGAGCAATCGGGACTTCAGCCAACTCAGGTGGACGCGACAACTGTAGAGCGAGATGATGTCTTGACCGGAGAAGGTTGTTCAGGTAGTTGTTCTTTATTTGTTAACTCTGTGTGAGTTTGGTTAGGCGCGTGTTCATCGCACTCGTTTCTTGTTGTATTTAATTGTTTTGTTGGTGTGCGAGGGTGGTTTCCGCCCCATCTTGATGTGTGATGCCGTGTCTTTGTTACTTCTGCCGGTGGAGAAGTCGTCGTTGCGCGAGTGATGCCGAGTTAGGTTAGCAAGTCTGGTAATGAAGTTGTTTGTTTTGGGAGTGTTTTAGATTCCCTTTGTCGAGAGGATAGCTCCTACTGGTTTATGATACGTTATTCGAACTACAGTTTGGTATTTGGTGATCTCCTTTGTTCGAGGATTTCTTCCATCATGTGTTTCCATTGAGATTCTCCTGACTTCCTTGTGATCTTTAGTTTTGAATGTATCCTCTTTGTTTTTCTTGTCCGGACAGCAGAATTGAGGTATTTTGAACTCCATTGGCTTTCTTCTGGTTGTGTTTCCAGCTATGGAGTTGATTCGCGAGCCCATGTTTTCCAGCTGTTGAGTGCGCCTGAGAGCTTTGGGCCTCCGGCTGTTGAGTTGTTGCGGTGGGCTTTGTTTCTCCAGCTGAGGATTGTTTCTGTTGTTATATCTCCAGCTGTTGAACTTCAATTCGCATAACCGTGTCTTGTTTTATCCCGTTCAGTTTAGCTGTTGTAGCCATGCTTTGTTGTTGTTGTTTGTTTCTTACCGGGACGAGGGCGAGCGGCGATACCGCACTCTCATCTCCCTGCTGGGATCCATTAGCCACCATGCGCCGAGTGGTTAACTACCACAGTTCATGTGTTTGGCAACGGCAGGTCGAGCTGTTTGATGCATCTGGTAATCGAGTGTGGTGTAAATACGAGCAGGTGATTCCCCTCTGCCTGTACAAACACCGTGGCTACATCTGTTGTTGATCGTTGCCTCCGATTGTTGATCAGCCTTGAGTTGTGAGCTTTTGTGGACTCCCTGCTTCGGTTGTAGTCCCTTCCTTTGCATTCTGCGAGGCATAGTTGCGTTACGATTAGTGGAGACTTTGCCAGATGTGATGCCCCACCTTTGTCTCGGTGTTGGAGACTGTTGTATTTACCTTGGAGTTTTAGCGTAAATCTTTTAAGGTGGAGAGCGATTGGTGATCTTTGTCTTCACTCAGTTCAGTTTTCCTGGGCGATATTGCATTGGGTAGAGTGGTTACATACTTTGGGCGTGAGTTTAACGTCAGTCTGTGCTGAAGAATCCTGTTACTGACGAATTGTTGGAAGGCCCATCCAACAGTGTTAGCAGTGTTGAGTATCTCAAGATGCTTTTGAGCATTTGATAGTTTGTAATGGCGTTGCAACCTGACGGTGGTTATGTAGAGTGTCCTTATTGGGTTCGAATGCCAGATTTGCGCGGACAGTAGGTATGACTGTTGGATTGTCCATATTAGCCATTTTGTCCTGGCGCTAAGGCTTATGCTAGGAAACTGGCAAGAGGATTTGGTGGCGATCCTGTATCTATATTGCATGGCTCTCTGGTTTCTGTAGTGGCTAGTAGCACTTTAAGATTTTGTTCCAGAGTTGGAAGAGCCTTGGATGTTTTTGGGTCTTGAGGGACTGCGAGTTTATCATTTTCCTGGATCAGATGCTAAATCCGTGAGGCCATACCGAGGATTGGTAGAATTTTCGTGTAGAAGTCGTGACCAAGCGATGTTCGGTATAATCTTCCTTGAGATTTTGTACGGTGGGAAGTACAAATTTTGCTTAGTGACTAGAAGGAACTGTAAGACTTAGGGGTTTTCACCGGAGGTTGTACAGTAGGTGGATGACCTAAGAAATCTGGTTCTATCTCGAGAAAAGGTTGAGCGTGACCTTTTGACCAGATTTTGCTTGTTAAGTATGTAATTTTGAACCTCTGCTTGTGAACCAGGTGCTTTTTGCAAAGTTTGCCTCCTTAGATTATGCTGGATTAGAGATTTAGAGGTAAGTCAGCTCTTAAGTTCATCAGTATGTTTGGTTGTATCGGGTTAAATTGGATCTTTGGTGCCCGATTTACGGGTACCGGCTGTATTGTTGCGGACACATGGCGTGTTTTATGTGTCTAAGCCGAGGGAATTGCGAATCAGATCCTTCTTTTGTCTTGAAAACTGATGGAACGAGCTGGACTAGACCCTAAATTTAGGCTGTTTAGCCAGTGAGGATGGAGGGGAGAAACGGTGATAAATAGTTATCTTACCTGGGTTTGTAATGCAGTGGGAATGAACTTGTTAGAGGAAGGATTTTAGAGGGACAGAATTGAGATGAGTGGAGTGTGCCCTCATCCACGTTGGAACGGTCCTTTATCCTTTCGTATTGTTTCCTTCAGACTCGAGTCTTGCTCCTACCCAGTTGGTAACTGATTGTTCTTGGTGTCGATCCTTTCTTGGCAGTGTGTGTTGTGCCTTGGCCTTTGATTTCCAGCGGTTTTAGGCATCGCAGGGTAGTTGTAATGAGCTCTTCATTATGTTTGATATTTTGGAGGATAGCTGGAAGGATCGAATTTTTGGTAGTAGTTTTGCAGTGCCATATTGAACTATCCTCTTTGCTCAACGCGTTGTGTTGCGGAAGTGAGCCAAACTCTTCATTTATGTGAAGGATCGAATTTTTGGTAGTAGTTTTGCAGTGCCATATTGAACTATCCTCTTTGCTCAACGCGTTGTGTTGCGGAAGTGAGCCAAACTCTTCATTTATGTTACGAGCTGTTGAGAGGAAGTTGGAGCGAATGCTAGGCCATGTTGAGCGGCTTCTTTCAGCTTTGGTTTTCTGTTAGAGTGGACGTAGCGAGGTTGGTCACGCCGATTTGCTAAAGCATTAAGTTCGATTTCTGTAGCAGTTGCTCGTTGTTGTTTTCTCAAAAGATGATTGTTTGTATTTTTGTGTTTCCCGTTATCTTGAACTCTCGGTTAGTCATCTTTTGACTGAGAGTTGGAGTTCTTTTGATTGTTCTGCATGTCGCTTAACTTCCCAGTGTTAGCTATGTCGAGGATGGTTTTGTTCAGATTCCAGAATTGTCATTCGATTTCGAGGACGAAATCTTTTAAGGTGGAGAGAAATGTGAGACCTGAAAATCTAATAAAGATTAATTGTTGGATTAATCGTTTTTCTAGGATTTCTGGTGGTTCAGATTTCAATTTGAAAGTTTGGTTTGCATTTTCATGTCACATTTCACATTTAGAACAATTCTGGAAGTTTTCGCATTTTTGAGTTTTTGGAGCTGAAATCTGTTTCGGGTGAGATCTGAACAGGTTCGTGAGGGATCTGTGCGGCAAGTGGTGAATCTGGTTGCTGGTGTTGTTTTCGTTCGTAGCGTGTTTTGGTAGCGCGAGGTAACGAATCGCCGTCGTTCCGTGAAGTCTGGATGGCTCGCGAGAGAGAGAGATCTGATGTGTTATCGTTTAGAGTCTGTCGCAACGTGTTTTCTATAAGGGTTGATACAACGCCGTTCGATTTAGTTGGTGCGACACCATTTTGAGTTTAATGCATGCGTGAGGGATCTGTTCGCGTGGGTAGAGATCTGTAGCGAGAGGTTAGCGTTTAGCGTTCGTTCGACCAGATGTCTCCAGCGTTAGCTTAGCGTGTTTCCAGATTTCTCTAACACGATGATTGGTCGCTGTTTAGCGTTCTGTTCATATTTCTCCCGCGTTTAATGTGAGCTACCATACTTCTCCAGTGTGTTGTGTGATCAGCGATCAGCGTGTAGTGCTTCAGAGTTCTCCTGCGTGTGTTGTGCGACGTCGTTTTGGAGTTTTGTCGTTGTTTAGCGCTAAGCGTTGTAAGATCTGCTTCTGTCGATGTATTGTTTTTAGCAGATCTCTCGCGTGTATTTATTAGAAGCGCACCAGATCCCACACTTAGAGAAATTCTCCCCGATTCCATTCTCTGTTTCTTGAACCCTAGAGCACTGTTCAGCCGTGAGTTCTCCGGAAAATTCCCGTCGCTTTCGGCCACCATTTTTCATGTTCGAGGTAGCATTGGACTCCTCTCGGGAAGCTCTTTCGATTGATATCTCTTTTGGAGGTTGTTGTTGGTTGGAGCGAGATCGTGAAGATGCACCAGTAATTCTTTCGTCCGTGCGTTTACTGTGTTCAGGTTTCAACCAGTTCTCTCGGGCCTTGCTTGTGGTAATCGTTGCACAGAATCAAGGTACAGATTTAGTGTAGAGTTTCTTTTTGCGTCTCCGTGTGTTCGGTGTTGAGAAGTCGTTGCATTCGTGCATTTGTTCACGCCAATTCAGATCTCTGTTCGCTTATGTTAGATGCTAGATTGCGTTCTGTCATTGCATTTATGCATTTTCATGTGCATTTCAGACCTCTCGGGTTGCCGTGACGTTCTGTTAGCATTCCTGAGGACTGGTGCTTATTGTGCAGCAGGTTCTAGCTTCCGGGAAGATTTTTGGAGTTTTGAAGGGAGCCCGTGAGAAATCTTGTTTGAGCAGGCTGTTGGTACCCTGCCTTGGTGAAATCTATTTGAGGTATTTTTCTGCGTAGAGGTACGAATTGAGCTTGTAATTCAGCTTCGAGATAGCCATGGGAATGTGTTATGTGTGTATTGTACAGCTGCGTCTGGTATTGGTGTTGAGGCGTAGTTGTGTGTATTCTATAATGTCTATTGGCTAAATTGTCGTGCTTACTGCTTGTTGTAGCTTGAGTTGGTTGTACCTTGCATGGTTATATTCTTGTTGTGCGGCCATATATGTGTATTACAGTATGTTGTTGTAGGTAGTTATTGGCATTGCAAGCATCCACTTCATGTTGACCATTGTAATGCATCTGCATAGCATATCGGGCCCTTGATTTCTTTGACATCCATGATATATATATATATGTTGCTCTGTTGGAGCTCTTCTCTCGTGGTGCGGTGCGGTGTTGCATAACCACGATTGAGTGCATCTGGAGGGTGCGGTGAGCCGTTCTCATAGCCCTCAGTTGCAGTGACCTGGATAGAGGTTGGCGGGTGGTTGTGTCCACTAGCAATTCCATGCAACCCGACGGGTGGCGCCCGCGCGTGTGTTGACGATGAGCCACTCTATTTTCCACGGGGTGCGATCGGGTAGCTTCTGAAGCCCGGTGATGTGTCACATTTGCTATTGTACCATTCGTTTGGCCTTCCGATTGTTACCGATGTTCTTTGTACCGCTCAGGCATTTGCACGACATGATACACTGCATGCTGTATCTGATTGCTGTATTATGTTTCTCTTCGTACTGGGGTTTGACCCCGATGTCCCTCTGGGGCTGTTGTTTTGTTTGTATGCTTGTTATTCAGGTCTCCCAGGTTATTCCGCTGGTTTTGGTGTTGATCCAGCTGGAGGTGCCCCAGGTTGTGTGTAGAGTCTCCCAGCTAGCGTATAGCATATATGTATCAGTTCTATTAGCCGGGGAGTGTCATGTGCTTTGTGTTTTATGTTGTTGTATTTGCTGGTTGGTACTTGTTAAATGCTATACTGTCGTATCATGGCTGTTAGCCTTGCATGTTTTTATTAAACTTGGATATTTTAATGTATTGTGGTATTTTAAAATTATGTTTTCTTCGTCAGGCTAAAAGCAAAAAAATTTTAGCCACTTTTTAAAGTGCTTCCGCTATATTTTACGTGATTTAGCTCTGTGTTGTGCACGAGGCCTGACAGACACGACTGGGCTACAGATAAGTACTGGGGTGCCTTTCCAAGCTTGTACCATGGTTTTATTAGCTTGATCAAGCGACTTGAGGTTGAAGGACCATATTCGGGAAACAGAATTCACCAAAAAATCTTTTATTTATGAGTTTATTGATTATGCATGCTTTTTTTAAGGAAAATGTTTTGAGCAGATGCTTCCTTATAAATTTAAAGTTTGAGAAAAATTATTGGAGTACAATTATTTTAATGCATGTGCTTGTATTCTTTATTACTTGCTATTCCTCATTTTTGTACTTGTTGAGTACCTAGGCTCACTACGTTTGATTGGTGCAGATGAGGCTGAGGTACAGGACCCCTGAGTGGACACAGTTCAGTTGACACAATCCTAGCGACCTTGAATTTTCGTTGAGGATGAGAGAGAGAAATATTTTCTTTTTCTTTAAGTTTCAATATGGTTTTTTGTGAATAATACTTTTCTTTTAGTTGAGGTGGTGTAATATCATTGAAATTATTTCTTCTGTTTCTTCAACTCCATTTTAAATTTATAAGTATTTTATGTTATTGAGTTTTATTAAAGCTTTCGAGTTCAGGAATTATACAAAAAAACAATTCTGCATTTATTTTACTAGAAAAGAAAAAAATAGTTTGAGTGTGTTTCAAGCATGTATCAGAGCCGATCTCTCTTAGTACGATGTGGTTCGAGGACAAACCAAGTGGAAGCTGGTGGACATGTACGCACGAGGCTCAAAGAGAGCGGGGAGTGATCGCATGTGCCAAGAGGTTGCACGAAAAATGAGCTCCTGGTAGGCTTCTAGGCGAAGGGGCACATGAATGAACCGATCCCACACCAGAATGAAGGTATTACGATACTGCGAATTTATAGATATAGTTGAGATTAGTTGAGGTATGATTATCAGACTTAGTTGGTACTACTCACACCAACAAGGTACATCTTCTTTTCGGGAGCTCATCACTTAAGAACTCCAAAGTTAAGCATGCTTTACTTGGGAAAAATTTGGGATGGGTGACCTCTTTGAATGTTTTTCAGGGTGTGTGTGAGTGAGGATTCCCAAGGTGTGTGTGAGTGTGGACAAAACACACTATAAAGACCAGTTGGTATCGTGGGGACAGTTGTTAAAATTGGGGCATGGGTCAGATCTCTAGAGGCCATTTTCAGGTATATGGGACTGGCGGATGCATCCATAGTTAGCTGTGCTGTCTTCCAGCGGAAGGAGGATGCTTCTCTTTGCTGGGAAGGAGCAGAGAAGACTGTAGACATGAAGACTCTGGACTGGGCCGGATTCAAGAAGCTCTTTTACGACAAGTACTTCACCCCTGATGTGCAAACAAGACTGAAGCGGGAGTTTAGGAACCTCCGACAGGGTGACATGACGGTGGATGAATACGTCAAAGAGTTTGATAGAGGCTGCCACTTCTCGCCTCTCATAGACAATGACTGATAGGATCAATAGGATCGAAAATAGACACAAAATAAGCTCAGGAGTTCAGAAGGGGGGGGGAATGAACTCCTTTGATTTTTGTATTTCAAATCCTTTAAAAACGATTTTACAAGCCTGTGCTTAACTCAAAGCTGAGTGACCAGCTTAGACGATCTAAGTTCTAATATTTTTCTCGGTTAACAATAAGTGCAGAAATAAATCGATTAAACAGTTAACAGTAATAAAATAAAGATGCACATAAATAAATAGAGAGAGTCAAGAGTTTGTTTCTGGAAGTTCGGATATCAATATCTTACGTATCCCCCTCTTCCTTTTCAGGAAGGTTCCACTAGAAGACGTTGATGGTTACAGCGTCTGCAAACACCCACTCACTTAAGCCTCGCTTAAACTGAACTCCTAGCTACCAATTACAACGCTGACTCCTCTGTTGATTACAAAAAAAGAATTTTTAGAACTGCTTGATATAGCAAGTTCTTTACAGACTCTGATCTGAATATATCAACGATTACAAATCAAACTGAGTTTGTAAAACTTCTGGTTTCTTATACAATAAGACTCATTTTCTAATGTAAACAAGAAGCAAATCTCGAAGGTTAAGAACTGAAAAGCTTCAAGTATGTTCTTCGAGATTGAGAGCTGGGATTGAGTCATAAGACGAAGAAGGCAAAGTAGTCGAGATCTTTTTAAAGTCGTGAATTTTCCCAGAGAGCTTGATAGAGATTTTCTGCTTGAACCACTTCAGCTATTTATATGCATCCATCTTCAGCGGTTATTAAATGACCCAGTAGACACAAACCATATTTTAATATCTTAATCGTACCAAGCATTAATTGCGCCATTAATGCTGTGTAGAGGTTTGTCTGCTATTTTCAGAGCTTAGTAAACTTACCAAAATAGGTAAATATCGACTGAACCAACTCTGTGTTCTATACGATATACTTTAAATAGATCTGATCTGGAATAAATTTAATCCAATTTGTCTTATAGTCTTTATACACTTCAATCTTGATCGTTGAATCCTTTGGAACAAATAGCTGTTCATATCTGAAGCTGTGATCTTAAATCTGTGTCTGAGATGAAATCTTCTTCGGCTCTGAGTTGAAAACAGCTCTAAGTTGTTTCGTATATATAAGCTTCAAGATCATTCTCCTTTACAAATATTTCCCTTCTTCTCTCTTTATCCATAACTTCGTCTGATTTGAAATTCCTCTCTATGAATAATAACAGCTTTCGCTGCTGCAAAGATCTGAATTTTAAAGACTAATCAAAACGATTACTAACCCGTTCTGTTTCTTAGAAGCCTCTGATCTAGTCTGATCTGTAGAATACACCTCTGAGCTGAACTCAATAGATTTTGTCCTGATCTGAGATATAACCTTCTGAACTGAACTGATACGCTATGATCTGATATGCTAAATAAGTCTCTGAACTGATCTGATACCCTCTGATTTGATCTGTTATATACCTCTGAACTGATCTGATACCCTCTGATCTGATCTGCTATAGAAGCCTCTGAACTGATCTATTCTGTAAAAGACGCTTAATCGGTTAAGCCCTTAACCCGATTACTTAGTCCAAATATGATATCCTTAAATTCAGTTCTTTATCTTGTTTGTGTTATCACCAAAACTTATAATTTTATCTTAACTCCCCATTTTTGGTGATGACAAAACTTAGCAGCTTACGACTTAAAAAGAGACAAAATAACTTGCTCCAAGTCTTTGCTATATATTCAATTAGAACAGCTAAGTACAAGAGTATTGTAAAAGAACTGAATTAGAAAAAATCTACTCAAGAAAACCATCGACTAAAACCAGAGCTTCTGCTTCCTCTTCCTTTATGTGATCCACCTCCTTTCTTAGATGGTTCACTGCTACTTCCACCTCCAGGTCCAGGTCTTCTTCGACCTTCAGGCTGCTACTACTATCTTCCCCCTTTTTGTCATCACGCCCTCGATTTATATAGGCAATGGTTTTTGAAAGTTTAGCACGAAGAGTAGCAAAGACCTCCTGAGTTTCCAGATGGAATGCGGTCAATTCTTGAGTCAAAGCAGCCTTCTGAATCTGTACCTCCCTTTGGACGTCATTAAGTTGAACTCTAAAGATCATTTCCTGGCAAGAGTTAGCTTGTGAGGACTAGAAATCTGTTAAGTAAGATTTAATGGTTTATCAGATTTTGAATTGTGATTTGTCACGGAAATCATGATTTCTGGGTGCTCAGATTTAGACGTAGAGTGATCAGCTGTGAGAAGTTGGTGATCGAGTGAAATCTGTGTCAAATTTGGAGTTCAGTAGTTGCATTTTCCTATCAGGAAGTGATTCCAGTGGTAATTCAGATTTGAGGTTCATCGCTGGGAGAAGATAGGCCAGCAGCGTTCTTGCACGGGGTTTTGCGGGCATTCAGATGTTGGTATTCAGTAGTAGCGTGATCAGATGTCAACGCTAGTCAATGAAGCTGTGAGAGAATAGCGATAGGTAGCTGTTCGTGTTTGCGCGCGGGTGCGAGAAGATGCCATGTGTTGGTCAACACGTCTGAGTTGACCACTGGTTGTTAACGCTATTCAGATGTCGATAGAGGGAGAGATCTGTTTCAACTGTGGAAGCTCTGCTACGTCGTTTTGAATATTTGGTGCGATGTCGTTTGCGGTATGAGTTAGTAGAGCGTTTAGTTGTCTGAATTGTATCAGCAGAGCCAGCAGAGGGAGAACGCTGGATTAAGCTTTGAGAGGACTTTTGCCTTAGCGTAAGCAGAGATCTGGATTGTTAGAACAGTAGATTTAACTCGAGGATTATATACCAAGTGCTACACAACACTTAGCGTATTTTGAACCCGACATTCCTTATCGTCTTCTCCAGTGAAACCCTCGATAATTACCGTTCATTCGAACACTTATACGGTATGTTGCCGTTGATTTCTGTTGTTGTTTGGAGCAAGACTAGTGGCGCTGAGCTCGTGGTGCTTAGGCCTAATGATTTATACCAGTTAGGAAGCCTGATTCGACGTTAGAGGTGAAGCGCGAAGAGTCTGTTCGTTAGAAGCTTTTCAAGAGATCTGACCTGAGCGTTCTTTGGTTCTTCTGGTTTTTTTAGGTAGTTATTGCTGTGGTTGGGGAGACCAGCGAGGAAGCAATTGAGCAGATTGAAGTTGCCGTTCCTGATTAAGATCTGTTGAGGTAGATTTTTAGGGCAGAGGTACGAGTGAGCTTTTGTTAACAGCTTTCATAAGCGTGTTAGTATTTTGAGGCGTGATATATGTGCTCTGTGATTCTGTGTTTACATGAACAGTTTTATTTAAATTTATATGCTCTGTTTACGTAATTTATGCATGTTGAAATCAGATTTGAATTTCTTGACAATCATGCATACATATTGAGCCTTTGATCGATTGAGAACCTGAGATAGAGCCACGTTGTGACCGGAAGACAGATGTGTCGTGCCTGAAAGGTCCAACGCTATCATCGGAGTGGTGACCGACTGATTAGTTGTGTCTGAAGACCACCGAGCTATGATGGCTGACGGGCCTGAAGATCACGGACCGATGATTTCCCCGTTTGATACACTGTGCGGGTATAGAGGCTCGACACATATTATTGCCAGCTGATTAGCGGGCCTTGATGACCGATTTCTTTGACATCCGCATGCATTCATGACTTAGAATACTGCATGTTTATGAATTGCTGTTATATTAGTGCTCTTCGTAGTGAGGCTTGACCTCGTATTTTTTTTCCTGCTTTTGTGTTGTTTTGGTCTGTGTTTCCCATTTTCACGATCATCAGGTAACCAAGCTGGACAGACTGGAACTTCAGCTGGTCGATCCCCATTTTCTTGAGTCCCAGTTATTATGTTATGTATTGATCCAGGGAATTCCCTGAGGTTATATGTATTTGGGGGATCGTTGTTGTATTGTATTTGTTACCTGTTGTGGTTTGAATTTTGTGTCAAATCTTATTTTGATTATGAATAGTTTGAATGGATGTTTTATTGGATCAGGCCCAAAATTATTCGAAAATTTTTAAGCCCTATTTTATGCTTCCGCTATTATGTGCATATTTGAGTTGTTAATACTTGTTGATTAGCACGGGACCTGACATTTTTGGTATCAGAGCTTAAACTGGGATAAGCTCGTTTTTCCTTTGATCACACTCGAATCTAGGCACAGAGTTTGGATTTGATTTTGATTGAATATGTGGCTTATGTGATAATTTTGCATGCCTCTGTGATTATCTGCTGTTAATCCTTACCTTGAGATTTGTTTAGATGCCGCCGAGGAGAGGTAGAGGTAGAACTGCTAGACATTCGGCTGAGGAGTCTAGGGCCTCGGATAGTGATGAGGGCATTCAGTAGAATATCCCTTTTCGTCGTCGAGAGAGACAGGAAGAGGTGGAGGATGTGACTAGACAGATTGGCGAGATGGAGTTAGTTCTAGCGAGGTTTCAACGGACGAATCCCCCTACGTTCGCGGGACGAGGGAGGTTTGATGGCTGAGGGTTGGATAGTTCAGATGGAAGAAATGTTTGATACCTTGGAGTACGTCCCCGAGAAGAGGTTGAAGCTAGCGGTGTTGGAGTTGAGAGATAACGCGCAGCGCTGGTGGAGAGGTACTTCCCGTATCTTGCGAGGGAGTGGGACTGTGATTACTTGGGAGAGCTTTTGTGCAGCGTTACGACAGGAGTATACCCAAGAGTCCTACTACAAAATTCGTGAGCGAGAGTTTGACAACCTGAAGCAAGGTAATATGAAGGTGGCCGAGTATGCCAGACAGTTCTCTTCGCTTTTGATGTATGTTACCCATGTAGCTAACCAGGAGAGGACTAAGAGGAATAAGTTCCTGAAGGGTTTGAGGCCTGATTTATTCCGGATTGTTTTTTCTGGTTCACCTGCGACTTGTGCTGAGGCCGTGGATCGGGCTGTAAATATTGAGGAGAGTTTGTTGGATGCACAGGCTCCGGTTCAGCCGTCAGTGGGGCGCACTTTTCACCCGGTGCAAGATGTGTCGCAATCGTTTCAGTCTCCTCAGGGGTCTCAGCAATCGAATCGTCAGAGGTTCAAGCCATGAGGCAAACAGTTTAAGAAGAAGGCGCATTCGAGTTCCTTTGGTTCTGTGAGTTCTGGTGGCAGTAGTTCTGGAAGTGTATTCCGTGGACAGTGCAGAGGGAAGCATGAGACTTCGTAGTGTCGTGGAGTTCGATGTCTTTGTCATCTCTGTGGACAACCGGGACATTTTGTTAGGGCGTGTTCTTTTATG
The DNA here is from genome assembly GCA_001598015.1 of Dorcoceras hygrometricum. Lineage (NCBI taxonomy): Eukaryota > Viridiplantae > Streptophyta > Magnoliopsida > Lamiales > Gesneriaceae > Dorcoceras > Dorcoceras hygrometricum. The sequence goes on from KV016236.1 coordinate 108,195, forward strand.
GGAGGGCAGTCTTTGAGTCCGTCAAATCAAGGTTCCGCTGGTGGTTCTTCGCAGCGACAACAACCTTTTGTTCCGTCTCAACGTTCGGGATTCCAACCTCGTGAGCCTTCTAGGTTTGGAGTACCCTCGAGACCTCAGTTTTTGGGATCGCAGCAGGCCAGGCGAATGCCTTGACGAGAGATCAGGCTGATGAGATACCTACGGGAGTGATTGCCGGTACATGCTTTATCTTTGATTTTCCTGCACGAGTTTTGATTGACACTGGAGCATCACACTCCTTCATTTCTGAGTTGTTTGTGTATGAGTGTGGGTTGAGTTCTTCCCCACCGTGTGATGTTGCCTCCGTGTCCACTCCTACTGGCGTGAGTCAGTTGTCCCGAGAGGTGGTGTTGGATTGTCTGATTAGGTTTGATGAGAATGTTTTGGTGACCCATCTGATTGTTTTGGGAATTAGAGATTTTGATTGTATCTTGGGTATGGATGTGCTGACTGAAAATAGAGCAACCGTTGATTGTTTCCATGGTGTGGTGAGGTTTAGGACTCGATCTGGGTTCTATGGCACTGATTCGCGACCTAAGATTCCTTTAGTATCTGCCATGGAGATGTTTAGTTTGTTGCCGCTAGAGAATTCAGGATTTATGATCTATTCCCTAGACGTTTCCCATGAGTTGAGAGTGGAGTTGAGCGATGTTCCGATTGCTCAAGAGTTCCCAGATGTGTTTCCAGACGAGATTCCTGGATTTCCTCCGAGACGCGAGATTGATTTCAGTATAGAGTTGGTGCCTGATACAGCCCCGATTTCTAGTGCTCCGTATCGTTTGGCGCCATCAGAGTTGAAAGAACTCAAGGATCAGTTGAGAGATCTTCTTTAGAAAGGATTCATTCGACCGAGTATGTCGCCTTTATTTTCGGCAGTTGAATAAAGCGACAGTGAAGAACAAGTATCCGTTGTCGAGGAATGATGACTTTTTCGATCAGTTTCAAGGATCGGTAGTGTACTCGAAGATTGATTTGCGCTCTGGCTATCACCAGTTGCGGAATAGAGACGCTGATGTAGCGAAGACAGCTTTCCGAACGAGATACGGGCATTATTAGTTTCTTGTGATGCCGTTTGGATTGACGAATGCTCCTGCTGTGTTCATGGATTTGATGAATCGTGTCTTTAGCGAGTACATCGATCGATTCGTGATTGTTTTCATAGATGACATCTTGGTGTATTCGAGGAGTTTTAGAGAGCATAAAGAGCACTTGAGGCTAGTGTTGCAGAGACTGAGAGACTCACAATTGTATGTCATGTTCATCAAGTGTGAATTTTGGCTGGACAGAGTTATTTTATTGGGTCATGTGATTTCAGCGCAAGGAATTTCTGTGGATCCTAGTAAGGTCGAAGCAGTTCTTAACTGTGAGCGACCTAGGAATGTTTCCGAGATCCGTAGTTTTTTGGGATTGGCTGGCTATTATAGGCGTTTCATTGAGAAGTTTTCTTTGATAGCCAGGCCTATGACTCAGTTGACCCAGAAGGATAGGAAGTTTGTTTGGACTGATGAGTGTGAGTCGAGTTTTCAGATGCTGAAGGAGAAGTTGACTAGTGCTCCTGTTTTGGCCTTGCCTTCGGGTTCTGGAGGTTTTGTGGTGTGCTCCGATGCTTCTCTGAGTGGTTTAGGATGTGTTTTGATGCAAAACAGGTACGTGATTGTTAGAGTAGATGCCCAAATAGCCAACTTGTGGCGTGTGGGTTTATAGAATCTTGTATGAAACGATCTTTATATATGATATTCGCATTTATTCATGGCTCTTTATTTTCATTATGACTATAATGTTAACAATAGTGTTGGATAAGGACCTAGAATGCACCATAGTGTATGTTCGATGTGATAGTGGGTATGACGGCTATCATGAAACACATCTAATAGTCACTGTGTATTCTAAACTCGTTCCTAGTCGATTGGGCCGTCAAAATGAGGATAAGACCGCCCGAGACTGAGACTAGTATTTGCGATGCGAAGTACCGTGTTTCATTGGTAGGGAACATTGTGTTAGGATAAAATTTATAGTTTTGGTGATAACAAAGAAAAGAAAAGATTTGGAATTAAATGACAATATTCACGATGATCAACATTGCTGACAACAGTGATTAGCTCAAGCTACAGTTATAAGTTTCGAGTTGATCAAAATCAGATCTTGGAACAGTGAAGTGATTGTTTTGAATATTCAAGTATTGATGAAGTAATTCGAGATATCTGCCAACAGCTCTTGTCTACAGTATCGCAATGGTATATACAAACAGCAATGGGAACAGTGACTCGCTATACCAACAGAAAGGACAGTATACATTGATAACTTTGTTCGACAGATCTTGGAACAGTACTACTCATTGACATCAGACTTCGCTACAGTATTATCTTTGAAAACAGTACAAGTATCTATCGACAGCTCTCTGTAAGACAGTTAGCTCAACACGACATCGTTTGCCTCAACGGATCTGATGACGTCAGCCACAGGAGAACACTAGACATCATGACGTCACCATCATATTTAGCTTCAACGATCTCAACAGACATGATGACGTCAGCAGTGCTAAATCTTGTAAATAGAAAGATATGATGACGTCATCAGTACTGATATTTGCAAATGGATACCGCGACAAGATCTCTCAACAGTAAGGAACTGTTCATTCGTCTTCTTCAAGGAGAGATCCGTCGATAGAAAAGATCTCAGGCGCAAGTATAAAGAAGATTCAAATTCGATCCTATACTCATTTGGAAAAGATCGATGACCAAAATAAGAATCACTCATACCGCTTGAAATTAAGGAGATGAGGTTAGTACTATCTTTGGAAAAATAGTACACATTGGCAGAGGCGATTTCAACGGGAAAGCACTCAAAAGGAAATGATACTCGCATCCCTGACGAAACGCAATTTGCCATATACTGAAGCGAGATTGACGACGTTCCACTGTCAGGAATTCAAAAAGGATTTGCTACCTTATCTGGATTCATCGACCGTTGAACGAAGATTATAAATAACAGACAC
>KV016237.1:10829-47864 GCA_001598015.1 Dorcoceras hygrometricum
ACAAGAGGAAACTTGGGCCTGATGGTAAGGTAATGACCTACAAGGCACGACTGGTCACGAAAGGTTACACTCAAAGGCAAGGTGTTGACGATGATGAAACCTTCTCGCCAGTCGCAATGTTCAAGTCGATTATAATCTTATTAGCCATAGCCGCATGGTACGACTATGAGATATGGCAAATGGATGTGAAAACTGCGTTCCTTAATGGAGACATTAAGGAAGATATCTATATGATGCATCCTGAGGGTTTCACATCTGTTGGAAGCGAGCATAAGGTATGCAAGCTTCAGAGATCGATCTACGGTCTCAAACAAGTATCAAGAAGTTGGAACCTGAGATTCGATGAACAATTAAGGAATTTGGTTTCATAAAGAATCCCGAGGAGCCATGTGTGTATAGGAAGGTAGTTAAAAGCGCTGTGACGTTCCTCGTACTTTATGTTGATGACATTCTACTCATTGGGAATGATGTAGGAATGCTGCAGTCAACTAAAGTATGGTTGTCTAGTAAATTTTAGATGAGGACATGGGTGAAGCATCCTATATTCTTGGAATACAGATCTATCGGGATAGATCTAAACGTATTCTTGGACTCACCCAAGCTACCTACATCGATACCATATTTAAGAGGTTCTCTATGGAAGAGTCCAAGAGAGGACACCTACCTATGTGCCACGGGGTCACTCTATCTAAGTCTATGTGTCCAAAGACTGATGAGGAGATAGAGAGTATGACACGTGTGCCATATGCCTCGGCACTAGGTAGCATTATGTATGGCATGATCTCGACTAGACCGGATGTCGCATATGCTCTGAGTGTCACGAGCCGCTACCAGGCCAACCCCGGCCAATTGCATTGGAAGGCCGTGAAGGATATTCTTAAGTACTTACGAAGGACTAAGAATATGTTCATGGTCTATGGGGGTGGTGAACTAAAACTGGAAGGCTACACTGATTCTAGCTTCCATTGTGACGTGGATGATTTGAAATCAACCTCTGGATTTGTATTCATGCTCAATGGTGGTGCTGTCTCTTGGAAGAGTTCCAAGCAAGACACCATCGCGGATTCAACCACTGAGGCTGAGTACATCGCAGCATCAGCTGCTGCTAAGGAGGCCGTTTGGATAAGGAATTTCATCCAAGAGTTGGGCGTCATTCCGAATGGAGTTGGTCCAGTGGTTGGCTTTAGGACAAGTGGGAGATTGTTAGAGTAGTTGGCTTTAGGGAAAGTGGGAGATTGTTAGAGTAGATGCCAAACTAGCCAACTTGTGGCGTGTGGGTTTATAGACTCTTGTATGAAACAATCTTTATATATGATATTCGCATTTATTTATATGGAATTCTTTACTTTCATTGTGTTGTATTATGATAACAATTGCGTTGAGTAAAGACCTAGAATGCACTAAAGTGTAGGTTAGATGTGATAGTGGGTATGACGGCTATCATGAAACACATCTAATAGTCACTGTGTATTCTGAACATGTTACTAGTCGATTGGGCCGTCAAAATGAGGATAAGGCCGCCCGAGCTAGAGACTAGTATCTGCGATGCGAAGTACCATGTTTCATTGGTAGGGAACATTGTGATGTTCTGAGCATGCAGATAGATAGTGACCTGGTGATCTATCGAACTACCCTCGTTTGGACTTTCCAAGTGGTTACCATTTGTCGAGTGGATAAGTCCGAGGTCTTGGTTGTACTGATTAGTCCTCACGACTAACGTCATTGAGACTCTACATGATAGGCGTCTCACTTTGACTCGTTTGCCGACTCACTTGGGGTCATCAGGCGGCGGGATTGGGTGAGACCCCGATGCATGTAGGAGTCGATGCATCGTTGTCGAGGATTCACCGCTCGCAGACATGCGTGGATATCCTATGCTATCTGAGGGGATGATAGTGTATAAATCTCTGGCCAGAGTACTAGAAGTGTTTTAGGTAAATGTGTTTACCTAGTTACACTCGCGATGTCACTATTCGATCTCCAAGATGTATGCATAGCTATCGGATCTATAGCGACTCTCGATTTATCAATGGTCGTTGATCTGATCGGGATATATGGATTGAAAGGACCGTACTGTACGCTAACCAAGACCAACTGGTTCTTGCAGGCACTATCAGTGATACCTAGGGGATCATGGGGCGATGTTGCTAGACGCTCTTACCATGATCCGATGGGCAAGTCCGGAATTGTGATTCCGGAGCCGCAATGGTTGTGGGCCCACGGCTAGCTGTATCCCTGAACCATTGAGGGTCACACAAGTACTGGATTCGAGATTCCCGCACGGATACTCAGTTCAATGTGTTGAGCATGAGAAGAGGGTTTTGGGGAGTGCGACTTCCTGAAAGTCAACAGGGGTCAAATCGTGATTTCCCGCTGTTGAGGGGCAAAACGGTCATTTTGCACTGGGGTTCTGAAAAATAGTTTTTCAGATCATAGTATTCAGTTTTGGAAACTGAGTCGATCGGTCCAATCTGATCGGCGATCGGAGTTACGATGAAGTCTTGGTGATGGGGATGAACCGAATGTTCATCCGTTGGACCCGGGCCCGTTGGGCCGGATCCAAATCCATCATTAAGTCTACTTAAGGTAGACTTAGACCTAAATCATAATACACAAGATACAACACTCAAACCCTAACCCTAAAAGTGGCCGCCCCCTCCTCTCTAAACAAGCCGCCGCCGCCGCCGCCGCTTCGAGTCACCGGAATTTGTTCCGGCCAACTTGACGAGGAGAATCCGTCCGCGCCGATCTCGTCAGGCCTTCTAGTGCAGGATGACGAAGGAGTCTCGTATCCGGTCGTGGACCTGATTGACGTTATCTACCGCTATCTACCGTGAAGTGCCGGTTTCCTCGAGAAACTGGTCGGAGCTAGGCACGAGTTGCCAGTAAGGTAGTCATCTAAACGCCCAATGAATGTCATAGATTGTTTGTTTTATTGAATTGTATTGATCGTCTCCCGGCAATTTTTGTTCTTCCGCTGCCTCGCCGGGAGGCGTGATCCGGATCCACCGTGGTTCCACCAACAATAAGTCCCAAATATGATCGGGTCTGCGGATCAAATCTTCTAGTAGATGCCTTCCAGATTTGGAAGAAGCGGTGACGTAGGATATTGATATCCGAACTTCCAGAAACAAATCTGTTCGTTATTTACATCTTTCTGCATTGCATATTTCATAAAATATGTTGGATGAGCTTTCGATTTTCAGAGACCAGTTTGGGTGTTTCCTCATGATTTTAATCATACCCAATCTGCTTCTAGGTGCAGAATCAATCAAGAACATTGAGTTATTGCAGCTCAGTTTTTTTTTTACAGACCAAATCTCACAGGATCTGGTACCAGATTTTTGCGCCGCTCAGATCTGAAACCTTGCAGGTTTTCAAATAATTTTAAACAGGCATGGTTTTTGTTTCATATTCGATCCTAACAAGTGCTATCAGAGAGGGTTGTTCTTGAAAGTGCATTTTAAATCGAAAATTTTTAAAGTTTTAAAATATTTGCAGCTCTGATAGTGTTTTCAAATCTGTTTTTATCTTGCAAAAGCTCTCTGTGCTACAAAATCATTTTGAGAGTTTTAAAAACTCATTTTATGAAGATAGGGGGAGTAATGTCTATTGAATTGCTGTCTCGAAAGGAAATTGCAGCAATATCTCTTCTGATTAGCTGACATGATTGCGCGAGATCTGTGTGTACGTCAAGATATCTAGGTTTGTCAAGGCTAAATCTTAGAGAAAAATGGAAGAGATTCTGTAAATTGAATCCTCAATTACTCCTCTGGTATGAATTTATGAGAATTTTCAAGTAGCACAGAATCTGTTTTTCATATCTCACAGCATGCTGCTTTTCGAAAAATGTCTTCCCAAAAATCGGTTTCTTTTCAAAAATAAATATACCCCTTGCTGCGTTGAGGGGGAGACTTGTTTTAAATCTTGAAGGTAAGACAAGATTTCGTAACCCTTTTTGATTCCCACAAAAAGGAGGAGAAATAATTCAAACCATAAACATTAGTGCATATGTTTATTCAGGTTTTGTGTAAATCAAAAATGGCGAGATTGTTGGATCTGTGATTACAGATCAGAATCTGAATTTTGAAATACACAAAACCTGCTGATTATTTACTAACAGTTTAATTGAGATGTGCAGATCTTACTTGGAGACAAACTAGATCTGATGAGAATCTGGTACTGTAGCTGAACCAGATGAGATCCAATATACTGCAGCGAAACTAGATCTGATGTGAATCTGATACTGTAGTTGAACCAGAACTGATACTGTAGCGGAACCAGACCTGAGAATAGGAAAACGCGATTTCGGAGGCCTAAACGAAGGAATTTGGCCAAAAACAGAGGAGCTCACTGCGTAATTGTGTGTTTCGCTCGTTGGACCGTTTCGGAGGGGGTAGCACTGACCAGATCTGAATAATACACATAAGCAATAAAATCTGATCAGATATGACACTTTAGCAAACCGGATCGGAAGCGAGAGGAAAAAGACAGGAAGAGCTGGATCAGATGTGAAGAGAAGATATACTCAAAGCTGGATCAGATGTGAAGAGAAAATGATCTCGAAGCTCGATCAGATGTGAAGAAGATGAGCTCAGATCTGGATCAGAAGCTAAAAACAACAAAGGAATCAGATCTGAGAGCAACAGGAGCATTGAAGAAAAACGGATGAATCAAATCTGAATAACTAATTTAAACGAAAGTATTGTCGCATCAATTCACAAGAATACATAGAACTTTAAATTGTCACACCCACCCATGTGCCTTGAAAAGAGCTTAAGGTACACACAAAGTCAATAAAGCCTGCAGAAGCATTATATACAAATGACATGAGGTACAACTTGTCGGAAGACTTTTACAACGGGAAGAAAACTTGTGTCCAACGGCTATATCAAAGTGGGAGGCTATTAATACAAGTATAACTGATGAAGACAAATGACGATGAACAATGAAAAGTTGTCCAACGGGAAGATAAACCAGAAGCTAAGCTGTCAACTATCAAAAACAGAGGAGCTTATTGTACTAGTTGACAGCTAAGCTAAATTCAGCTTTGAAGAAGCTCTTCCCAGTTGTGTGAGATTTTATTTTCAAGAGTTGTGCTTACACTATAAAACTCACACACAGAGATTAACTCACATATACACGCGAGATGTGCGAAAACAGTACAGTGAGTGAATCACAAACCAAACACCGAATCTGTATCCTGCACGAAAATGTTAAACTCTGTGTTTGTAGCCTTTCTCACTGAGGAATATAAGAAGTGATTGAGTGAACACGACTGAGAGCTAGTGTAGATTCTAGGAATTCAGATTTGGGAAGTGGATAAGTCCCAAATCTGATCGGGTCTGCGGATCAAATCTTCTTGTAGATGCCTTCCAGATTTGGAAGAAGGGGAGACGTATGATATTGAGATCCAAACTTACAGAAACAAATCTGCTCGTTATTTAAAGATTTCTGCATTGCATATTTCATAAAATCTGTTGGATGAGCTTTCGTTTTTCAGATACCAGTTTGGGTTTTTTTCCGTATGATTATAATCATACCAAATATGCTTCTCGATGCAGAATCTTTCAAGAACATTGAGCTATTGCAGCTCAGTTTTTTTTTTGCATACCAGATCTCACAAGATCTGGTACCAAATTTGAGCGTCGCTCAGATCTGAAACCTTGCTGGTTTTCAAATAATTTTAAACAGGCATGGTTTTTGTTACATATTCGATCCTAACAAGTTGTATCAGAGCGGGTTGTTCTTGAAAGTGCATTTTAAATCAAAATTTTTTTAAGTTTTAAAATATTTTGCTAGCTCTGATAGTGTTTTCAAAACTGTTTTTATCTAAGTGCATTTTAAATCAAAATTTTTTTAAGTTTTAAAATATTTGCAGCTCTGATAGTGTTTTCAAAACTGTTTTTATCTTGAGAAAGCTCTCTGTGCTACAAAATCTTTTTAAGAGTTTTGAAAACTCTTTTTAAGAAGATATGGGGAGTAATGTCTATTGAATTGCAGAGCAGTTTCTCGAAAGGAAATTGCAGCAATATCTCTTCTGATGAGGTGACACGATTGCGCGAGATCTGTGTGTACGCCAAGATCTCTAGGTTTGGCAAGGCTAAATCTTAGAGAAAAATGGAAGAGATTCTGTAAATTGAATCCTCAATTACTCCTCTGGTCTGAATATATGAGAATTTTCAAGTAGCACAGAATCTGTTTTTCAAATCTCACAGCATGCTGCTTTTCGAAAAATGTCTTCCCAAAAATTGGTTTCTTTTCAAAAATAAATATACCCCTTTCTGCGTTGAGGGGGAGACTTGTTTTAAATCTTGAAGGGAAGACAAGATTTCGTAACTCTTTTTGATTCCCACAAAAAGGTGGAGAAATAATTCAAACCATAAACATTTGTGCATATGTTTATTCAGGTTTTGTGTCAAATTAAAAAGGGGGAGATTGTTGGATCTGTGATTACAGATCAGAATCTGAATTTTGATATACACAAAACCTGATGATTATTTACTAACAGTTTAATTGAGATGTGCAGATATAACTTAGACACAAACCAGATCTGATGAGAATCTGGTACTGTAGCTGAACCAGATGAGATCCAATATACTGCAGCTAAAACAGATTTGATTAGAATTTGATAATGTATCTGTAACAGTCTGATACTGTAGCGGAACCAGATATGAGAATAGGAAAACACGATTTCGGAGCCTAAACGAAGGAATTTGGTCAAAAACAGAGGAGCTCATTGCGTAGAAGTGAGTTTTTCTCGTTGGACCGTTTCGAAGGGGGTAGCACTGACCAAATCTGAATAATACACATAAGCAATAAAAGCTGATCAGATATGACACTGTAGCAAACCGGATCGGAAGCGAGCGGAAAAAGACAAGAAGAGCTGGATCAGATGTGAAGAGAAGATATGCTCAAAGCTGGATCAGATGTGAAGAGCAAATGATCTCGAAGCTCGATCAGATGTGAAGAAGATGAGCTCAGATCTGGATCAGAAGCTATAAAGAACAAAGGAATCAGATCTGAGAGCAACAGGAGCATTGAAGAAAAACTGATGAATCAGATCTGAATAAATAAATTCAAACGAAAGTATTGTCGGATAAATTTACAAGAAGACAAAGAACTTGAAATTGTCACACCCACCGATGTGCCTTGAAAAGAGCTAAAGGTACACACAAAGTCAATAAAGCCTGCAGAAGCAGTATATACAAATGACACGAGGTACAACTTGTCGGAAGACTTTTACAACGGGAAGAAAACTTGTATCCAACGGCTATATCAAAGTGGGAGGCTATTTATACAAGTAGAACTGATGAAGACAAATGACGATGAACAATGAAAAGTTGTCCAACGGGAAGATAAACCAGAAGTGAAGCTGTCAAATATCAAAAATAGAGGAGCTTATTGTATCAGTTGACAGCTGAGCTAAATTCAGCTTTGAAGAAGCTCTTCCCAGTTCTGTGAGATTTTATTTTCGAGAGTTGTGCTTACATTGTAAAACTCACATACAGAGATTCATTCTGTGTGAGACCTGTGTTTACGCAATCAGGTGTTGGTAGGGTTTGGACCAGCTATTGGTCGATGTGCTTGGTGTAGCCATCGAATTTGCCTAAGTGTTGGAATCAGCAGTTGGAAAGATATCATCAGAAGTATTAGGAATCAGTTGGGGCAGCAATGCTTCATTAGAATTCAGTCGTTGCGTTTTGGTAGGAAGCAGCAGCAATGCTGACGCGGATTTCATTCGTTGGTGTATTAGCACGTATACAGCTGTTGCGAGAGACCAGCTGTTGCGAGTGATCAACTATTGGTATTTTAGTTGCGATGATCAGCAGAGAGAGCTAAGGGACTCTGAAGCGAAGACGTTTTGTGAACAGGAACCAGCTGTTGGTTTTGTTAGCGTGTTTCTTAGTGGGTATCGAAACTATGTCGTTTTGATAAGTTGGAACGACAGTGTTTTGAGTCGAGCTCCTTGTACCAGCTGTTGGTTATGATAGACATCAGCTGTTGAGAGATTTGGTGCGTTGTTTTATTCAGCTGCTGGTTTGTTGATCAGCTGTTGGTAGCGAGGTGACGTGTTCCTCTGCGACGTCGTTTGGTTAAGTTGGTGCGACGCCGTTTAGCCTTAGCGTTGTTGAGAGATCCAACTGCTGGTTGATATATCAACGATGACGACTATTTTGTTGATGGAATATGTTCCTGTTGCTATCAGCTGTTGAGTAATGTATTTATTAGAAGACTTGGTCTTCGATTTGGCATGAGATCCCATACTTGGAATATTTTTCCCGATTATCGTTCTCTGTCGTGAACCCTATACACTCTTCACCGTAGCTTTCCGTCGTCGATTCCCATCATTTTCGATCGTTGTTTTGCACGTTTCAGGTAGCGTTGGACTCCTCTCGTGAAGGTGCTTCATCCTATACCATTTTCTGGAAGCGTAGTTGGATGGTAGCAAGATCACGAAGCAGTTTCTTCGGCCATGTGTTGTGTTGTTTAGGTAGCGCTTCGAATCATTCAATGAGATATTATTTTTAGCCCTGTTTAGAGCTTCCTGTTGAGTTGTTGGGTAGGATTAATTGCTGGTTGAGTGTAGCTCCCAGTTTGTGATTCTGTGTTAGCGTCCCTGAGAATTATGCGTGTTGTTTAGCAGGTTTCTTATCAGATTTCTCGGGACCCCGTTTGTGGTAATTATTGCACATAATATCGAGGTACGGATTTGGAGCTTGTAATTCAGCGTGGTTATGGCTTGGATAAATTGTGAGGTTGTTGTTGTGTGAATTGCCGTGTATTATTGATGTTGCATATGTTTTATGCTATCTGTTTTGTTAGCTGTTTCATACACGCATATTACTTTCAGCTGTTGCATCCATGCTTTGTTGTTGTTGCTCTGTTTTCTTATCAGGATGCGAGGGCAAGCGGCAATACCGAACTCTCATCTCCATGCTGGGATCTGTTAGCCCTCATGCGCCGAGTGGTTAACTACCACAGTTCATGAGTTGGGCAACGGAAGGTTGAGTTGTTTGATGCATCTGGTATTCGGGTGTGGTGTAAAGACGAGCGGGTAATTCCCGTATGCTTGTACACACACCAGTGGCAACCATTCGTTGCAGATTCAGTTGAGCTGTTCTTCAGTTCCTTGGCTCCCTTCTTCGGTTGTAGCCTTTGGCTGTTGTCTCGTTCTTCATGCATAGCATCTGCATTTTATCTTTGTTGTTCATTGCTGATTTATAGTTTCTCTCCGTACTGGGATTTGACCCCATGTCCCTATGGGGCTTGGTTTGTTTTTTGCCTGTGTGTTTTCAGGTATTCCAGGTTTTACAGCTGGTCGTGGTTTTAACCCAGCTGGTGGTGCCCCAGGAGGTGGTTAGAGTGTCCCAGTTATGTATAGTATTTATATGCACTGGTATCACTGCGGGTGGGATGTCCCGGGGGATGCTTAGACCTATATAGTTGGCAGTCTATCAGTACCTGTATTATTGTATTGTGCAGTTGTGGTTGTTGTCAGGTACATGATGCATGTTTATGCTGTACTGTGTTATCGTGGATTGTAGTCTTTTGTCTTAATGTTGTAAGTTGGGATATATATATTTTGAGTATCACCGTATTTTAAATTATGTTATCTTTCAGTCAGGCCAAAAGCAAAAATTTTAACCACTTTTTAGTTGTTTCCGCTAGTGTTTGCGTGGTTAATTTTTTATGTGAGCACGAGGACTGATATTTTTTGTATCAGAGCTTAAGCCGGGATAAGCTCGATTTCTTTGATCACACTTGAGTCTAGACACAGTGTTTGTGTTGTTTGTACTTGATTATGTGATTATGTGCTGCATATTGTTGTGTTATGTGATATCTATGCTATACTTGTTCTGTGTTATCTTATCCTGTTTAGTGCCTTCGTAGGATGCCCCCTAGATGTAGGGGTAGAGGTAGAGGGCAGTTTCAGGACGAGTCTGGAGATCAGAATGAGGATCAGCGTAATTTCCCTTCCCGTGGTTGCGGTAGGTGAGTGGAGGATGAAGTTGACGACTTGGCAACCCGTGTGGAGAGCATGGAGATTGTGATGGCTAGGTTGCAAAGGATGAGTCCCCAGATTTTCAACGGTGACGATTCTAGCGAGGATGCGGATTCGTGGCTACGGCACATCACTGGGTTGTTCGATCGTGTTCAGTACGATGATATGCTTCAGTTGAGTTTGGTGACTTTCCAGCTGAGGAAGAGTGCGGAGCGTTGGTGGCGTGGCGCTTCGAGGATGCTAGAGGAGACTGGTGTGGAGATTACTTGGGATAGTTTCTGTGTTGCCTTTTGGCAGGAGTACGTCCCGGAGTCGACGTGAACGCTCGTGAGCGAGAGTTCGATCATTTGGAGCAAGGTACGATGTCTGTGCGAGAGTATTCTCGGTTGTTTTCTTCTCTTTTGGCGTATGTTCCGCATGTTGCTGGCCGCGAGAGGGCCAAGAGGACTAAGTTTATTGAGCGTTTGAACGAAGAGCTGTATTCCATGGTGCTGACGAGCAAACCGAAGGCTTATGCTGAAGCAGTGGACAATGCCATCGATATCGAGGAAGGTATACGGAGACGGAGGTCACGTGTTAGGCCTCAGGGTGCTCAGGGTGGTCGTCCCTCTGTTCAGGGAGAACAGACTTCTCAGTCTTCACAGTCAGCTCATCAACCCCAGCAGCAGCAGCAGCAGTTGGCTCAGCAGTCTGGCCGCCAGAGGTTCCGACCCCGTGGCCATCAGTTTAAGAAGAAGTCTGGTTCTGGTTCTTCTGGTTCTGGCAGCTCTAGTAGCAGTGGTTCTAGGGCAGAGTTTTGTGGCTTTTCTGGAGGCAAGCATTCGTCGACTCAGTGTGTTGGTGTGCAGGGCTCTTGTAAAATCTGTGGTCAGTATGGGCATTTCGCGAGAGTGTGTCCATCAGCCGGATCGCAGCAAGCCGCAGCCCCACCTCAGGGTCGAGGAGGATCGTCTAGGGGTCGTTCCCCTCAGTTTCCGCAGCCTAGGGTTGGAGAGACGCAGTTTAGACCGTTTCAGTTGCCTGGTCCGTCGCGTTTCGGACAGTCGTCTCAGCAGCATTTCTCTGGACCCCAACATGCTCAAACGAACGCTATGACTAGGTAGCAAGCGGAGGAGACGCCGAGCAGGGTGATTTCAGGTACATGCCTTGTCTTTGATTTTCCTGCACGAGTGTTTTTTGACACTGGCGCATCTCATTCGTTTATTTTTGATGCATATGTGGTCGAGCATGGTCTACATACCACTTCTTTGCGTGATGTTGTGTCTGTTTCTACTCCTGGCGGCGTGAGCCTGTTCTCCCAGGAAGTTATGTTGAATGGCGTTCTGAGGTTTGGTGAGCAGGTGATAGTAGCGAATTTGATTCGTTTGATGTTGTGGGATTTTGACTGCATAGTTGGAATGGACGTCTTGTCCAGCTATAGGGCCTCCGTGGATTGTTTCCATGGGATCGTGCGTTTTAGGCCTCAGTCCGGTGAGAAATGGAATTTCTACGATGCTGATTCCCAGTCGAAGATTCCGTTGATCTCAGTGATGGAGATGTTCAGCTTGTTGACGGAGGATAACGCTGGTTTTATGATGTACGCGTTGGATGCATCTTCTTCTTCGCATGTGTAGCTCAGCGACGTTCCAGTGGTGCGTCATTTTCCTGATGTGTTTTCGGAGGAGATCCCTGGTTTTCCTCCGAAGAGGGAGATTGACTTTAGTATTGAGTTGGTGCCTGGGACAGCTCCGATTTCGCTTGAACCATATCGTTTAGCGCCTGCTGAGTTGAGAGAGCTCAATGTGCAACTGGATGACTTGCTAGAGAAAGTTTTTATCAGACCTAGCATGTCGCCGTGGGGAGCGCTTATCTTGTTTGTCAAGAAGAAGGATGGCACAATGAGAATGTGCATTGACTTCCGTCAGCTGAACAAAGTTACTGTTAAGAATAAGTACCCGATGTCGATGATCGATGATTTGTTTGACCAGTTGCAAGGCTCTGCTGTATATTCGAAGATCGATCTACGTTCAGGGTACCATCAGTTGAGAGTTAGAGATCAGGATGTTGCGAAGACTGCTTTTCGTACTAGGTACGGGCACTTTGAGTTTCTGGTGATGCCTTTCGGATTGACCAATGCTCCTGCAGTATTTATGGATTTGATGAACCGAGTCTTTCGAGATTTTATAGATCAGTTTGTGATTGTGTTCATCGACAACATCTTGGTGTATTCGAAGACTCCTTTGGAGCACAAGGAGCATTTGAGAGTTGTTCTTCAGACGTTGAGAGACTCGCAGTTGTATGCTAAATTCTCTAAGTGTGAATTCTGGCTGGATCACGTCATGTTTTTGGGTCATGTGAATTCAGCGGATGGCATTTCTGTGGATCCCAGTAAGTTTGATGCTGTTTTGAACTGGGAGCGACCTAGGAATGTGTCTGAGGTTCGTAGTTTCTTGGGTCTGGCTGGTTATTACCGTCGTTTTATAGAGCGTTTCTCTAGTATAGCTAGGCCGATGACTCAGTTGACTCAGAAACACAAGCGATTCGTTTGGACTGAGCAACGCGAGAGTGCTTTTCAATTGCTCAAGGAGAAGTTGACTACTGCGCCTGTGTTGTCTTTGCCGTCTGGTTTAGGTGGCTACGTCGTGTGTTCCGATGCTTCGCTCGATGGATTGGGCTGTGTGTTGATGTAGCATGGACGGGTCATTGCGTATGCCTCGCGGTAGCTGAAACCGCATGAGACTCGTTATCCAGTTCATGATTTGGAGCTAGCAGCTATGGTCTTTGCGTTGAAGATCTGGTACCACTATCTGTATGGCGAGCAGTTTGTGGTGTATTCAGACCACAAGAGTTTGCAGTATCTGTTTTCCTAGCCTGACTTGAATATGAGACAGCGTAGGTGGATGGAGCTGCTAAAGGATTTTGATTGTGAGATCAAGTACCAGCCTGGGAAAGAGAACGTAGTGGCTGATGCATTGAGCAGGAAGGCTCCGGAAAAGATGCTTGCGTCGCTGTATATTTCTAAGGATTGTGAGCATCTTAACACTACTGGTTGGAGGTTTTACCCGACTGAGGATTATGTTGTGGTTTCTTCTTTCAAAGTGGAGTCACAGATTGTTTCGAACATTAGAGCCGCTCAAAGGACAGATCCTTCCATCCACGAGTTGAAGTTGAAGGTCAGGGCTGGTCAACTTGAGGACTATTCTGTTTCGTCTGATGGTTGTTTGTGTTTCCGTGGTCGGTTGGTTGTGCCCAAATTGATAGATCTTCGGGTGGAGATCCTTAGAGAAACGCATTGCAGTAGACAAAGTGTTCATCCTGTTGCACGAAAGATGTACCATGCGTTAAAAGCGCATTCTGGTGGGCTGGTTTGAAGAGTGACGTTACTGGTTTCGTGGTTCGTTGCTTGAACTGTCAGCAGGTTAATGCTGAGAGGATGAGACCTGGTGGTCTGTTACAGAGTTTGGAAGTGCCCCAATGGAATTGGGAACACATAGCAATGGATTTTGTGACGCATTTGCCTCATTCCAGCAGTGGTTGCGATGCGATTTGGGTTGTAATCGACAGATTGTCGAAGTCTGCACATTTTATTCCCTACGGGATGACGTTCTCTTTGAAGAAAATGGCAAAACTGTACGTTGATTTTGTGGTTAGATTGCACGGTGTGCCTGTTTCGATTGTTCATGACCGAGATCAAGGTTTACTTCCAGGTTTCGGAAAAGTTTGCAAGATGTTTTGGGTACCGGATTGGCTATGAGTACAGCGTATCATCCCCAGACAGATGGTCAATCTGAGAGAACTATCAAGACGTTGGAGGATATGTTAAGAGCTGTTGTGATGGATTTTGGTGGTAGCTGGCAAGACGCATTGTCTTTGGTTGAATTTTCTTACAATAACATCTACCAAGTGACTATTGGCATGGCACCGTTCGAGGCTTTGTATGGCAGAAAGTGCAGATCGTCGGTATGTTGGGAAGAAGTGGGGGAGAAGCAGCTGTCTGCCCCAGATTTTGTGCAGCAGATGAAGGATCATGTGGATCTATTCGACAGCGATGAAAGCTTCCCAGGATCGCCAAGCCAGTTATGCGAATAGGAGGCGTACACCTCTAGAGTTTCAGGTTGGTGATCTCGTTTTCCTTAAATTTTCTCCGTTTCGTTGTGTTATGCGCTTTGGACACAAAGGAAAGTTAGCCCCTCGTTATGTTGGACCGTATGATATTGTTGAGAGGATTGGCCCTTTGGCGTATCGACTGTTGTTGCCATCAGAATTATCTTCTCTACATGATGTCTTTCATGTTTCCATGTTGAGGAAGTATGAGCCAGATCTGTCTCATGTGCTTAGAACTGACGAGGTTGAGTTAGATCAGACGTTGAGTTACGTTGAGTATCCCTTGCGAATTCTGGACAGAAAAGAGAAACAGTTGAGGAATAAAACCATTCCTTTGGTAATGGTGCAATGGAGCAAGCATGGTATGTAAGAAGCTACCTGGGAGCTGGAAGATAAGATGCAGCTTGAGTGGCCGCATCTGTTTGAATAGATGTTGTATCAGATTTTTCCAGTAGCCGTTAGTTTTTGGTTGTTCTTTCCCTAGTTGTTGTTTGTTCTCATTTATCTTGAACTCTTGGGTTCAGTTGAGTTGTTCCTGGACTTGTTGATTTCGAGGACAAAATCGTGTTTTAGTGGGGGAGAGATGTGAGACCTATGTTTCCGCAATCAGGTGTTGGTCTGGTTTGGACAAGCTATTGGTCGATGTGCTTGGTGTAGCCATCAAATTTGCCTAAGTGTTGAAATTAACAGTTGGAAAGATATCAGCAGTAGTAGTAGGAATCAGTTGGGGCAGCAGTGCTTCGTTAGATTTCAGTCGTTGCGTTTTGGTAGGAAGCAGTAGCAATGCTGACGTTGATTTCAGTCGTTGGTGTATTAGCGCGTATCCAGCTGTTGCGAGAGACCAGCTGTTGCGAGTTATCAGCTGTTGGTATTTTAGTTGCGATGATCAGCAGAGAGCGCTAAGGGACTCTGAAGCGACGACGTTTTGTGAACAGGAACTAGCTGTTGTTTTTGTTAGCGTGTTTCTTAGTGGGTATCGAAACTATGTCGTTTTGATAAGTTGGAATGACAGCGTTTTGAGTGGAGCGCTTTGTACCAGCTGTTGGTTATGATACACATCAGCTGTTGAGAGATTTGGTGCGTTGTTTTATTCAGCTGCTGGTTTGTTGATCAGCTGTTGGTAGCGAGGGGACGTGTTCCTCTGCGACGTCGTTTGGTTAAGTTGGTGCGACGCCATTTAGCCTTAGCGTTGTAGAGAGATCCAATTGCTGGTTGATATAACAGCGATGACGACTATTTTGTTGATGGAATCGGTTCCTGCTGCTACTTAGTGGGTATCGAAACTATGTCGTTTTGATAAGTTGGAATGACAGCGTTTTGAGTGGAGCGCTTTGTACCAGCTGTTGGTTATGATACACATCAGCTGTTGAGAGATTTGGTGCGTTGTTTTATTCAGCTGCTGGTTTGTTGATCAGCTGTTGGTAGCGAGGGGACGTGTTCCTCTGCGACGTCGTTTGGTTAAGTTGGTGCGACGCCATTTAGCCTTAGCGTTGTAGAGAGATCCAATTGCTGGTTGATATAACAGCGATGACGACTATTTTGTTGATGGAATCGGTTCCTGCTGCTATCAGCTGTTGAGTAATGTATTTATTAGAAGACTTGGTCTTCGACTTGGCATGAGATCCCATACTTAGAATATTTTCCCCGATTATCGTTCTCTGTCGCGAACCCTAAGCACTGTTCACCGTAGCTTTTCGCCATCGATTCCAGTCGTTTTCGGTCGTTGTTTTGCACGTGTGATGTAGCGTTGGACTCCTCTCGTGAAGGTGCTTCATCCTATACCATTTTCTGGAAGCGTAGTTGGCTGGTAGCAAGATCGCGAAGCAGCTTCTTCGGCCGTGTGTTGTGTTGTTCAGGTAGCGCTTCGAATTATTCGAAGAGATCTTATTTTTAGCCATGTTTAGAACTTCCTGTTGAGTTGTTGGGTAGGATTAATTGCTGGTTGAGTGTAGCTCCCAGTTTGTGATTCTGTGTTAGCGTCCCTGAGAATTATGCGTGTTGTTTAGCAGGTTTCTTATCAGATTTCTCGGGACCCCGTTTGTGGTAATTATTGCACAGAATATCGAGGTACGGATTTGGAGCTTGTAATTCAGCGTGGTTATGGCTTGGATAAATTGTGAGGTTGCTGTTGTGTGAATTGCCGTGTATGATTGATGTTGAATATGTTTTATGCTATATTTTTTGTTAGTATGTTTCATACACGATAATTATTGCACAGAATATCGAGGTACGGATTTGGAGCTTGTAATTCAGCGTGGTTATGGCTTGGATAAATTGTGAGGTTGCTGTTGTGTGAATTGCCGTGTATGATTGATGTTGAATATGTTTTATGCTATATTTTTTGTTAGATGTTTCATACACGCATATTCCTTTCAGCTGTTGCAGCCATGCTTTGTTGTTGCTGCTCTGTTTTCTTACCAGGATGCGAGGGCGAGCGGCAATACCGCACTCTCATCTCCCTGCTGGGATCTGTTAGCCCTCATGCGCCGAGTGGTTAACTACCACAGTTCATGAGTCGGACAACGGCAGGTTGAGTTGTTTGATGCATCTGGTATTTGGGTGTGGTGTAAAGACGAGCGGGTAATTCCCGTATGCTTGTACACACACCAGTGGCCACCATTCTTTGCAGATTCAGTTGAGCTGTTCTTGAGTTCCTTGGCTCCCTTCTTCGGTTGTAGCCTTTGGCTGTTGTCTCGTTCTTCATGCATAGCATCTGAATTTTATCTTTGCTGTTCATTGCTGATTTATAGTTGCTCTCCGTATTGGGGTTTGACCCCATGTCCCTCTGGGGCTTCGTTTGTTTGTTGCCTGTGTTTGTTTTCAGGTATTCCAGGTTTTACAGCTGGACGTGGTTTTAACCCAGCTGGTGGTACCCCAGGAGGTGGTTAGAGTGTCCTAGTTATGTATAGTATTTATATGCACTGATATCACTGCGGGTGGGATGTCCCGGATGATGCTTAGACCTATATAGTTGGCAGTCTATCAGTACCTGTATTGTTTGTGTTGTGCAGTTGTGGTTGTTGTTAGGTACTTAATGCATGTTTATGCTGGACTGTGTTATCATGGATTGTAGTCTTTTGTCTTACTGTTGTAAGCTGGGACATATATATTTTGAGTATCACCGTATTTTAAATTATGTTATCTTTCAGTCAGGTCAAAAGCAAAAATTTTAACCACTTTTTAGTTGTTTCCGCTAGTGTTTGCGTGGTTTATCTCTGATGTGAGCACGAGGCCTGACACTCTGTGCGAAACAGTACAGTGAGTGAATCACAAACCAAACACCGAATCCGTTTCTTGCACGAAGACGTTAAACTCTGTGTATGTAGCCTTTCTCACTGAGGTATAAAAGAAGTGATTGAGTGAACACGGGTAAGAGCTGTTGTAGATTCTAGGAATTCAGATTTGCGCAGTGGATAAGTCCCAAATCTGATCGGTCTGCGGATCAAATCTTCTAGTAGATGCCTTCCACATTTGGAAGAAGGGGAGGTGTAGGATATTGAGATCCGAACTTCTAAAAATAAATCTGTTCGTTATTTACAGCTTTCTGCATTGCATATTTCATAAAATCTGTTGGATGAGATTTCGATTCCAACCGTAATACAAGCTCAACATCCGTACCTCACCAGCTTCTGAGCTATAATTACCACACACAGCTGCTACAACGAAGTCCGAGCAACATAGATTTGTCACCAGCTATATCAACACAAGCCACTGCTCGAAAGCCAAAACGTAAAATAACAGAAGCTGGGAGCTACAACTCCACCATCGCCTATCTACCTTCCTAACTGAATGGAAAGCTCTAACAAAGCTTAAAGGTAGCATCTTTACTTACCCCAACGAAATTACTGGCACGGCAGGGAACGCTTACGCTAGCAAACTACACAAGGGAGGTGTCTTAGCGATCCTGCGATCCTCTTCCAGCTCTTCCAAAGCCTTATAAAGAGGTATAGAACGAAGAGCCTTAGTGAGAGGAGTCCAATGCTACCACTCTCACTCTCGTCGGAGTTGTCTACCACCGGAAATTAGGACGGATAAGGTTACTGTGAACAGTAACTAGGGTTCGCGACAAGATTTGCTATCAGGAAATATTTCTAAGTATGGGATCTGTTAAACAATAGAAGACCATGTCTTCTCTTAAATACACTACTCAATCAGCAGATAGAAACAGGAACAAATCCACCGACAAAATCAGTTGTCACAACTAATATTCCCAACCAGCAGGAATCTCGCATCAGCTTTTGCCTATCGTTAATATAACAACCAGCAGTTGAATCTTTCAAACAACGCTAAAGATAAACGGCTTCGCACCAACTTAACCAAATGACGTCGCAGAGGGACACGTCACTTTGCTACCAACAGCTGATTCACAAACCAGCAGTCACAACGCATGAGATCTCTCAACAGTTGATGTCTATCATAACCAACAGCTGATACAAAACGATCTACTCAAAACGCTGTTGTTCCAACTTATCTAAACGACGTAGTTTCGCTATCCGCTACGAAACACGCTAACAAAACCAACAACTGGTTCCTGCTCATAAAACGTAGTCGCTTCAAAGTCCCTTAGCGCTCTCTGCTGATCACCGCCACTAACATACCAACAGCTGATCACTCGCAACAGCTGGATACGCGCTAATACAACAACGTCTGGAATCCATGTCAGCATTGCTGCTGCTTTCTACCAACACGCAACATCTGATATCTTCCAACTGCTGATTCCAACACTTAGGCAAATTCGATGTCTGCGCCAAACACATCGACCAACGGCTGGTTCAAACCCGACCAACACCTGATTGTGAAAACACAGGTCTCACATCTCTCCCCCACTATAAAACGATTTCGTCCTCGAAATCAAACTCGGGCAACAACTGAACTCACAACCAAGAGTTCAAGATAACTGAGCAAATAATTTCTGAAATCTGATGCAACACTCACGCAAACAGATGTGGCCACTCAAGTTGCATCTTCTCTTCCATCTCCCAGGTAGCTTCTTCCCTACCATGTTTGCTCCATTGAACCATCACCAAGGGAATGGTTTTATTCCTCAAATGTTTCTCTTTTCTATCTAGGATCCGCAAGGGATACTCAACGTAACTCAACGTCTGATCTAGCTCAACCTCGTCAGTTCTCAACACATGAGACGGATCTGGCTCGTACTTCCTCAACATGGAAACATGAAAGAAATCATGTAGAGAAGATAATTCTGGCGGCAACAACAGCCGATACGCCAAAGGGCAAATCCTCTCAACAATTTCATACGGACCAACATAACGAGGGACTAACTTTCCCTTGTGTCCAAAGCGCATGACACTGCGAAACGGAGAAACTTTAAGGAAAACGAGATCACCAACCTGAAACTCTAGAGGTCGACGCCTCGTATTTGCATAGCTGGCTTGGCGATCCTGGGCAGCTTTCATCCGCTGTCCAATCAGATCCACATGATCCTTCATCTGCTGCACAAACTCTGGGGAAGACAGCTGCTTCTCCCCCACTTCTTCCCAACATACTGGCGATCTGCACTTTCTGCCATACAAAGCCTCGAACGGCGCCATACCAATCGTCACTTGGTAGCTGTTATTGTAAGAAAATTCAACTAAAGACAACGCGTCTTGCCAGCTACCACCAAAATCCATCACAACAGCTCTTAACATATCCTCCAACGTCTGGATAGTTCGCTCAGATTGGCCATCTGTTTGGGGGTGATACGCTGTACTCATAGCCAATCTGGTACCCAAAGCTTCTTGCAAACGCTTCCAAAACCTGGAAGTAAACCTCGGATCTCGGTCCGAAATGATTGAAACAGGCACACCGTGCAATCTAACAACAAAATCCACGTACAGTTTCTCCATTTTATTCAACTGAAACGTCATACCATAGGGAATGAAGTGCGCAGAATTCAAAAATCTGTCGATTACCACCCAAATCGCATCGCAACCTCTACTGGAACGAGGCAAATGCGTCACAAAATCCATCGCTATGTCTCACAATTCCATTGGGGCACTTCCAAACTCTGCAACAGACCACCAGGTCTCATCCTTTCAACCTTAACCTGCTGACAGTTCAAGCAACGAGCAACAAAACCAGCAACGTCGCTCTTCAAACCAGCCCACCAGAAGTGAGGCTTCAACGCATGGTACATCTTCCGTGCACCAGGATGAACACTGTGTCTACTGCAATGCCCTTCTCTAAGGATCTCCTCCCGAAGATCTATCGTATTGGGATCAACCAACCTTCCCCGGAAACGCAAACAACCATCGGACGAAACAGAATAGTCCTCAAGCTGTCCAGCCCTGACCTTCAACTTCAACTCGTGGATGGAAGGATATGATCTTTGAGCCGCTCTAATGCTCGAAATTATATGTGGCTCAACTTGGAAAGAAGAAACCACTACATACTCCTCAGTCGGGTAAAATCTCCAACCCGTAGTGCTAAGATGCTCACGGTCTTTAGAAACATACAACGATGCAAGCATATCTCCTTGAGCCTTTCTGCTCAACGCATCCGCCACTACATTAACTTTCCCAGGCTGGTACTTGATCTCACAATCAAAATCCTCAACAGCTCCATCCACCTACGATGTCTCATATTCAAGTCAGGCTGCGAAAACAAATACTGCAAACTCTTGTGGTCCGAATACACCACAAAATGCTCGCCATACAGATAGTGGCGCCAAATTTTCAACGCAAAGACCACAACTGCTAGCTCCAAATCATGAACTGGATAACGAGTGTCATGCAGTTTCAACTGCCGAGAGGCATACGCAATGACTCGTCCATGCTGCATCAATACACAGCTCAATCCATTAGGCGAAGCATCAGAACACACAACGAAACCACCTGAACCAAACGGCAAATCCAACACAGGCGCAGTAGTCAACTTCTCCTTGAGCAATTGAAAAGAATTCTCGCATTGCTCAGTCCAAACAAATCGCTTGTCCTTCAGAGTCAACTGAGTCATCGGCCTAGCTATACTAGAGAAACACTCTGTAAAACGACGGTAATAACAAGCCAGACCCAATAAACAACGAACCTCAGACACATTCCTAGGTCGCTCCCAGTTCAAAACAGCATCTACTTTACTGGGATCCACAGAAATGACATCCGCTGAAATCACATGACCCAAAAACACAACGCGATCCAGCCAGAACTCGCACTTAGAAAACATGGCAAACAGCTGCGAGTCTCTCAATGTCTGAAGGACAACTTTCAAATGCTCCTTGTGCTCCAAAGGAGTCTTCGAATACACCAAGATGTCGTTGATGAACACGATAACAAACTGATCTATAAACTCTTGGAAGACTCGGTTCATCAAATCCATGAAGACTGCAGGAGCATTAGTCAATCCAAAAGGCATTACCAGAAACTTAAAATGCCCGTACCTAGTACGAAAAGCAGTCTTCGCGACATCTTGATCTCTAACTCTCAACTGATGGTACCCTGAACGTATATCGATCTTCGAATATACAGCAGAACCTTGCAACTGGTCAAATAAGTCGTCGATCCTCGGCAAAGGGTACTTATTCTTCACGGTAACTTTGTTCAGCTGACGGAAGTCAATGCACATTCTAATTGTGCCATCCTTCTTCTTGACAAACAATATAGGCGCTCCCCACGGCTACATGCTAGGTCTGATAAAACCTTTATCTAGAAAGTCATCCAGTTGCACCTTGAGCTCTCTCAATTCAGCAGGCGCTAATCGATATGGTGCACGCAAAATCGGAGCTGTGACAGGCACCAACTCAATGCTAAAGTCAATCTCCCTCCTCGGAGGAAAACTAGGAATCTCCTCCGGAAACACATCAGGAAAATGACGCACCACTGGAGCGTCGCTGAGCTGCACATGCGAAGAAGAAGATGCATCTAACGCGTAGATCATAAAACCCGCGTTCTCCACCGACAACAAGCTGAACATCTCCATCGCTGAGACTAGCGGAATTTTTTACTGAGAATCAGCACCGTAGAAATTCCATTTCTCACCGAACTGAGGCCTAAAACGCACGATCCCATGGAAACAATCCTCGGAGGCCCTATAGCTGGACAACACGTCCATTCCCACTATGCAATCTGTTGAGTTAACCGTGCAAGGGTGAGAACAATACTGGGATGGGTGACCTCCTGGGAAGTTCTCGTACGTCAAGCTGTTGACGTTGCGCCGCTTGATCTGGTTGGCCATGTGGGCTGTAAAAGTGTGATGCCAGATCTTAACGGGTAATACTATCTCTGCTGGGGATAGGGTCGGCGGTATGGGAAAGGGTAGACTGATCTCTAAGGAAATTGAGACAGCACCAGCAGTTAGACACGCACCTCCCCTGACTCATGGGCCTAACAGCCCAACCCTAACACACATAATAGGTGCACTCTGCGCTATAGCTTTTGGCCTAGTGGTAAGCGCTTGATCCTAACAATTGGTATTAGAGCCAAGGTCACGGGTTCGATTCCCATTGATTGCAAGGAGTGCAATTATTGGGAGGGGGATTGTTGAGGTGCAATAATTGCCCCTACGAGGTAGAGCGATCTAAACGTGGCGCTTGTGTTGCTATACGGTTTAAAATATTGGAGTTGCACCGTTACCACCAGCTATAGCTTTTGGTAAAGCGGCAAGAGCTCGATCCTACACAGTCTAAATCCCACAAACTTCAAACGAAACAAATTCACCACTAGCACATGCTCGCAAAACCTCAGAACGCCATCCAAAAAAACTTCTTGGGAGAACATGTTAGCACCGCCAGGAGTAGAAACAGACACCACATCGCGCAAATAAAAGGTACGCAGACCATGCTCGATCACAAAAGAATCATCAATAAACGAATGCGATGCGCCAGTGTCAAAAAACACTCGTGCAGGAAAATCAAAAACAGAACAGTTACATGCAATCACTCCGCTCGGTGGGCCCTCCACTTTCTCCCTCATAATGGAATTCACTTGAGCATGTTGGGGTCCAGAGAAATGCTGCTGAGACGGCAGTCCGAAACGTGACGGACCAGGCAACTGAAACGGCCTAAACTACGTCTCTCCAACCCTAGGCTGCGGGAACAGAGGGGAACGACCCCTAGACGATCCTCCTCGACCCTGAGGTGGGGCTGCGCCTTGCTGCGATACGGCCGACGGACACACCCTCACTAAATGCCCATACTGACCACAGATATTACAAGAGCCCTGCTGTGAGACCTGAAATTGTAATAAAGATTAATTGTTGGATTAATTGGTTTTTAAGGAATTCTGGTGGTTAAAATTTCTGTTTGGAGGTTTCGTTAGCATTTTCGGGTCAGATTTCACATATAGAGCAATTCTGGAAGTTTTCGTAATTTTGAGTTGTGGAAAAGAAATCTGATTTTGTGGTGAAAGCTGATCGGTTTTGGTGAAATCTAGTAGCAGCGTGTATTTAGTATCTCAAGAGATCTAAACGCCGTCGTTTCTGAGGTCTGGATGTCGCGTAGTTAGGTGAGATCTGTTGCGCTTGTATATAGAGATCTGCCCCGCGTGTTTTGTGTTGAGCGCAATACGATGTCGTTTAGATAAGTTGCTACAACACCGTTTTGGTGAACGCTTGTGGGAGAAATCTGTGGCCTGAGATTTGTGTTTAGCGTTAGCAATCAGATTTCACCCGTGGTGCTGTGCGACGTCGTTTTCGCGATTAGCGCATTTGCTAATCGTTAGATTTTTTTAGAGCGTAAGTTCCAGATTTCTCCAGCTTTAAACGCTTTTGGTTTTCAGCTCTCACGTGCGGTTTTAGAGATCAGATTTCTCCGTGGTTTTGAGCGACGTCGTTTTGGGGTAGAGCTCTTTAATCAGCTTTTGATTTTTCGTTAGGCATCAGCTGTCGCAAGATTTCATGTGATGTTTGATCAGCCGTTGGGTTTTTCAGCTGTTGGCAGTTTTTAGTGTCCAGCAGTAGGAATCTGTTGTAGCGCATATTCAGCCGTTGGGTTAGTGACCAGCTGTTGGTTTATCCAGCTGCTGATTTGGGAACATCTTTAGCGTCGACTGATTGTGTCGGTGAATGTTTAAGCCGATTTCACGTGTATATATATATATGAAGGCTGGTCTTCGTTTTCATTAAACCAGATCCCATACTTAGAGAAATTTTCCCCCGATTGTTGTTCTTCGCTCAAACCCTCGGGTACTGTTCACCGTGAGTTTCTCCGGCGAATTCCCGTCGTTTGCGGCCACCTTTTTGGACGTTCGAGGTAGCGTTGGACTCCTCTTGAGAAGCTCTTTCATTCCATACCCTTTTTGGAGGCTGTAATTGGCTAGAGCAGAAGCACGAAGTTGCTGTTTCGTTCGTGCGTTTGTGCGTGTGCAGGTAGTCTTTCGATTTAGCTTTGAAATCATGTTCCTAGCATGGAATTAAGCTTCCTGTTAAGTTGTATTGGTAGGATTTATTTCTGGTTGAGCTTAGCTCCCAGCCGTGAGTTTCTGTTAGCTTGCCTGAGATCTGTTGTGCATGTGTTTAGCAGGTGTTGGAATCAGATCTCTCGGGCCTGTATTGTGGTAATCGTTGCACAGAATCATGGTACGGATCTTGAGCTTGAAATCCAGCTTGGATTAGCGTGGGATTTAATGTGAGAGCTGGTTTGCATCGCTGATTGGAATTGTCGTGCATAATTGCTGTGTATTGCTTGCTGTTGCATTTGTGTTATGCTAGCTGCTCTCGGTTGATTGCATACACGCATTTGTTCATGCTCATTTCAGATCCCTTGCTTTGTATCTTGTTGTATTGTGCTGTTGTTTCTTACCAGGATGCGAGGGAGAGCGACGATACCTCACTCTCATCTCCCTGCTGGGATTGTTAGCCCTCGTGCGCCGAGTGGTTAACTACCACAGTTCATGAGTTGTGCAACGGCAGGTTGAGCTGTTTGATGCATCTGGTATTCGGGTGTAGTGTCAAGGCGCGTGGCGCATTACCACACTTTGAACACACCCCATGGCCACCATTCGTTGCAGATTCTTGTTGGGCTGTGCTTGAGCTTCCTTGGCTCCCTTTTCGGTTGTAGCCTTCAGCGGTTATCCTGTGTCTCATGCATAGCATCTTAATTTTATCTTATGATGTTTCTTTAGCTGTTTCAGTTGCTCTCCGTACTGGGGTTTGACCCCATGTCCCTCTGGGGCTTGGTTTGTTTTCCTTTCCTGTTTTGTTGTTCTGGTTATCCAGCTGGTCGTGGAGCTGACCCAGCTAGAGGTGCCCTAGGAGGTGGTTAGAGCATCCCAGTAGCGTATAGCGTATATTTATGTATCAGTACAGTTATCCAAGGGATGCCCTGTGCTTTTGTTGTGGTCTGTTATATTCGGTTGTGGTTGTTACCAGGTATTTGATACATGTTTATGCTGTACCATTTGTTGTGGTGGTTTTGTTAAACTGGGATATCTATTTTGAGCATTGTCGTATTTTAAATTATATCGTTCTAACCTTCTGGCCAAAAGAAAAAATTTTACCCGCTTTTTAGTAGCTTCCGCTTCTGTTTATGTGATTTTACTCTGTTGGGAGCACGAGGCCTGACATTTTTGGTATCAGAGCTTAAGCTGAGATAAGCGCGATTTCTTTGATTACACTTAGTCTAGGCACAGTGTCGTGTGTTGCATGTGCTTGACTATGTGATTATGTGCTGCATATTGTTGTGATATCTATGCCGTATCTGTTCTCTGTTGCCTTATCCTGTTGAGTGCCTTCGTAGATGCCGCCTAGACGTAGAGCTACAGGTAGGGGGCAGTTTCAGGAGTCGGAGGGACAGATTGAGGATCGACGTAGTGCTCCTAGTCTTACTCGTAGTAGCCGTGATGAGGAGGAGGAGGTTGAGGTTTTGCCGACCCTTGTAGAGAGAATGGACGTTGTGAGAGCGAGGTTTCAGAGGATGAATCCTAAATGGCGACGAGTCGAGCGAGGATGCAGATTCGTGGCTTCAGAACATCACTGGTCCTTTCGATCTTGTCCAGTATGACGACGAGCTTTGGTTGAGCTTGGTGACCCTTCAGCTTGAAAGGGTGCAGAGCGCTAGTGGCGAGGTGCTTCGAGTACTTTGCTGGAGACCGGCGTTGGGATTATGTGGGACAACTTTTGTTAGACTTTTAGGCAGGAGTATGTTCCTGAGTCTTACGTGAACGCCCGTGAGCGGGAGTTTGATCATCTGTAGCAGGGCTCGATGTCTGTTTGTGAGTATGCTAGGAAGTTTTCTTCCTTGTTGGCGTACGTCCCTCATGTTTCTGGCCGAGAAAGGGCCAGGAGGACCAGAATTTTAGAGGGTTTAAACGAGGAACTGATGGTGCTGACAAGCAAACCCAAGACTTATGCTGAAGCAGTGGATAGTGCTATCGATATTGAGGAGGGTTTGCGGAGTCGTCGTGCTCGTAGGCAGTTGGTGGCGTAGGGTGACCGTCCCGCCATTCAGGGAGTGCAGTCTTCGTAGTCTTCCCAGTCATCCCATCAGCCCCAGTAGCAGCAGCAGCCGTAGGTGGCACAGCAGTCTGGCCGTCAGAGGTTTCGATCCCGCGGTCAATAGTTCAAGAAGAAGTCTGGTTCTGGATCTTCTGGTCCAGGTAGCTCGAGTAGCAGTGGTTCTCGAGCTGAGTTCTGTGGTTATT
This sequence comes from Dorcoceras hygrometricum, assembly GCA_001598015.1. Classification (NCBI taxonomy): domain Eukaryota; kingdom Viridiplantae; phylum Streptophyta; class Magnoliopsida; order Lamiales; family Gesneriaceae; genus Dorcoceras; species Dorcoceras hygrometricum. The sequence goes on from KV016237.1 coordinate 37,494, forward strand.
GTGGTGGCAAGCATCCTTCTACCCAGTGTGTTGGTGTGCAGGGCTCCTGCAATATTTGCGGTCAGTATGGGCATTTTGATAGGGTGTGTCCGTCAGCTGGATCGCAGACAGCGGCAGCCCCGCCTCAGGGTCGTGGAGGACAGTCTAGGGGACGTTCTGTTGGCGTCAATGGCGGATCCTGATCCCTTTCCCGGGGGCGCAGCGGAAGTTTAAAATTGCCTCGGAAATCGTTCAATACATATAAATCAAATCATAAAACATACATAGGACGTTTTATCAAATGTCACCTTGCTGTCGTCTAGGCGCCTGGCTCCAACCAAATTCACAGGGAATCTGGCTCTTCAAGGTAGGCGGCGGTAGATCCTCCTAAATCAGGTCCACGACCGGAAACACGACTCCTTCGTCAGCCTGCACTATAAGGCCTTACGAATTTGGCACGAATGGAATCTTCTCAAGACGACAATCGGAACAAGTCAGATCACGGCGGCGGCGGCACGGCGGCGCGGCGGTGGAGGCGGCGACCGAGAGGATTTTGGGGAGGAGGGGCGGCGGCCAACTTGCTTGGAGGCTAGGGTTTGGTGAATTATGTTATGATCTAGCCCTAGACCAAGTCTAGTAATTAAAGGTGATACATGGGATTGAACCGGCCCAAAGGACTTGGGTCAAGCCCAGGTCCATATGAACATTCGTTTCATTTCCATCACCGTGGCTTCATCATAATCCCGATCGACGATCAGATTTGAATGATCGACTCAGTTTCCAAACTGAATATTGTGATGTGAAAACAATTTTTCAGACCACCTAGTCCAAAATTGCAGTTTAGCCCTCCAACTTTTGGAAATTGCAATTTGACCCCTGTTGACTTTTAGGAAGTCGTACTCCCTAAAATCCTCCTCCTATGCTCAACACATTGAGCTCAGTTTCCGTGCGGGAATCGTTAATCCAGTAGTTGTGTGACCCTCAATGGTTCAGGGATACAGCTAGTCGTGGGCCCACAACCATTGTGACTCCGAAATCACAATTTCGGACTTGCCCGGACTTGCCCAACGGATCATGATAAAGTGCCTAGCAACATCGCCCCATGATCCCCTAGGTATCATTGATAGTGCCTGCAAGAACCAGTTGGTCGTGGTTAGCGTACAGTACGGTCCTTTCAACACATATATCCCGATCAGATCAACGACCATTTGTAAATCGAGAGTCGCTAGAGATTAGATAACTATGCATACATCTTGGAGATTAAATAGTGACATCACGAGTGTTACTAGGTAAACCCATTTACCTAAAACACATCCAGTACTCTGGCCAGAGATTTATACACTGTTATCTCCTCAGATAGCATAGGATATCCACGCATGAAAGCGAGCGGTGAATCCTCGACAATGAAGCATCGACTCCTACATGCATCGGGACCTCACCCAATCCCGCCACCTAAAGACCCCAAGTGAGTCGGTAAACGGGTCAAAGTGAGGCGCCTATCATGTAGAGTCTCTATGACGTTTTGAGTAGTGAGGACTAATGAGTACAACCAAGACCTCGGACTTATCCACTCGACAAATGGTAATCACTTGGAAAGTACGAACGAGGGTAGTTTTATAGATCAGCAGGTCACTATCCATCTGCATGCTCAGAACATCACAATGTTCCCTACCAATGAAACATGGTACTTCACATCGCAGATGCTAGTCTCAAGCTCGGGCGGCCTTATCCTCATTTTGATGGCCCAATCGACTAGGAACGAGTTCAGAATACACAGTGACTATTAGATGTATTTCATGATAGCCATCATATCCACTATCACATCTAACATACACTATGGTGCATTCTCGGTCTTTATCCAACACAATTGTTAACATTATTACATAATGAAAATAAAGAATGCCATAAAGAAATGCGTATTTCATAAATAAAGATCGTTATACACAAGAGTCAATAAAACCCACACGCCACAAGTTGGTTAGTTGGGCATCTACTCTAACACGTTCCCCTCAGTTTCAGCAGCCCAGGATTGGTGAGACTCATTTCAGGCCGTTCCATCAGCCTGGTCCATCGAGATTCGGACAGTCGTCTCAACCGTTCTATTCTGGACCTCAGCATGCTCAGGCCAACGTCATGACTAGGGAGCAGGCGGAGGAGACGCCGAGCAGGGTGATCGCAGGTACATGTCTTGTTTTCGATTTTCCTGTGCGTGTGTTTTTTGACATCGGTGCATCGCATTCTTTTATCTATGATTCTTTTGTTATCGAGCAATGTTTGCATACCATCCCTTTGCGCGACGCTGTTTCTGTTTCTACCCCTGACGGTGTGATCCTGTTCTCCCAGGAGGTTTTGTTAGATGGCATTTTGAGATTTGGGGAGCATGTGTTGGTGGCGAATTTGATTCGTCTGATGTTGTGGGATTTATATTTTATCGTTGGGATGGACGTGTTTTCCAAGTATAGGGCCTCCATGGATTGTTTCCATGGGATTGTTTGTTTTAGGCCTTTGTCTGGCGAGAAGTAGGACTTATACGGCCATGATTCTCGATCGAAGATCCAGTTAGTCTCATCGATGGAGATGTTCAGTTTGTTGTCCTTAGAGAATGCTGGTTTCATGATCTACGCTTTGGATGCGTATTCTTCTTCTCGTGTGCAGCTTAGCGACGTTCCCGTGGTGCGACATTTTCCTGATGTGTTCCCGGAGGAGATTCCTGGTTTTCCTCCGAGGAGAGAGATTGACTTCAGCATAGAGCTGTTGCCTGGAATAGCTCCGATTTCTTGCGCCCCGTATCGTCTGGCGCCTACAGAGTTGAGAGAACTCAAGGTGCAGTTGGATGATTTGCTGGAGAAAGGTTTTATTCGACCTAGCATGTCGCCGTGGGGAACGCCCATATTGTTTGTGAAGAAGAAGGATGACTCAATGCGGATGTGCATTGATTTCCGCCAGCTGAACAAAGCGACCTCCGAGGAGAGAGATTGACTTCAGCATAGAGCTGTTGCCTGGAATAGCTCCGATTTCTTGCGCCCCGTATCGTCTGGCGCCTACAGAGTTGAGAGAACTCAAGGTGCAGTTGGATGATTTGCTGGAGAAAGGTTTTATTCGACCTAGCATGTCGCCGTGGGGAACGCCCATATTGTTTGTGAAGAAGAAGGATGACTCAATGCGGATGTGCATTGATTTCCGCCAGCTGAACAAAGCGACAGTTAAGAACAAGTACCCTTTACCCAGGATCGATGATCTGTTTGATAAGCTGCAAGGTTCTACGGTGTATTCAAAGATTGACTTGCGTTCAGGTACCATCAGCTGAGAGTAAGAGATCAAGATGTCGCAAAGACTGCTTTTCGTACGAGGTACGGACACCTTGAGTTCTTGGTTATGCCATTTGGGTTGACCAACGCGCCTACAGTCTTTATGGATCTGATGAACCGGGTCTTCAGAGAGTTCATAGATCAGTTCGTGATAGTGTTCATCGAAGACATCTTGGTATATTCTAAGACTCCTTTGGAGCATAAGGAGCACCTGAGAATTGTCCTTCAGACGTTGAGAGACCAGCAACTGTATGCTAAATTCTCCAAGTGCGAGTTTTGGCTGGATCGCGTCGTATTCTTGGGTCATGTTATTTAAGTCGAGGGGATTTCTGTGGATCCCAGTAAGGTTGATGCCGTTTTGAACTGGGAGCGTCCCAGGAATGTGTCAGAGATTCGCAGTTTCTTGGGTCTGGCTGGCTATTATTGTCGTTTCATTGAAGAATTTTCTAGCATAGCAAAGCCGATGACTCAATTGACTCAGAAGGACAAGCGGTTCATGTGGACTGAGCAATGCGAGAATGCGTTTCAATTGCTCAAAGAGAAACTGACTACTGCACCTGTGTTGGCTCTGCCGTCCGGATCAGGTGGTTTCGTTGTTTTTTCTGACGCTTCGCTCAATGGATTGGGCTATGTTTTGATGCAGAATGGTCGAGTCATTGCGTATGCCTTGCGGCAGTTGAAACCGCATGAGACTCGTTATCCAGTCCATGATTTGGAGCTAGCAGCCGTGGTCTTTCCGTTGAAGATCTGGCGTCATTACTTGTATGGCGAGCAATTTGTGGTGTACTCGGACCACAAAAGTTTGCAGTATCTGTTTTCGCAGCCTGACTTGAACATGAGACAGCGTCGTTGGATGGAGCTGCTAAAGGACTTTGATTGCGAGATCAAGTATCAGCCTGGGAAGTCGAACGTAGTGGCCGATTCTTTGAGCAGGAAGGCTTTTGAGATGCTTGCTTAGCTGTATATCTCTAAGGATCAGGAGCATCTTAATACTACTGATTGGAGATTCTACCCGGCTGAGGATTGTGTTATGGTTTCTTCTTTCCAAGTGGAGCCACAGATTGTTTCGACTATTCGAGCAGCTCAAAGTACTGATCCTTCCATCCACGAGTTGAAGTTAAAGGTCAGGGCTGGAGAACTTGAAGATTATTCTGTTTCTTCTGATGGTTGCTTGAGGTTTCGTGGCAGGCTGGTTGTGCCTAACCTCATTGATTTGAAGGAGGAGATCCTTCGGGAAGCGCACTGCAGCAGACATAGTGTTCATCCTGGTGCACGGAATATGTACCATGCGTTGAAGCCGCGCTTCTAGTGGGCTGGCCTGAAGAGCGACGTTGCTGGTTTTGTCGCTCGTTGTTTGAACTGTGAGATGGTTAAGTCCGAAAGGATGAGACCTGGTTGTCTGTTGCAGAGTTTGGAAGTGCCCCAATGGAATTGGGAGCACATAGCTATGGATTTCGTGACGCACCTGCCTCGTACCAGCAGACGATGTGATGCTATTTGGGTGGTTATCGATCGATTGTCGAACTCTGCACATTTTATTCCCAATGGTATGACCTTTTCTCTGAAGAAGATGGCGAAACTGTACGTGGATTTTGTGGTTTGATTGCACGGTGTGCCTGTTTCGATCGTTTCCGACCGAGATCCAAGGTTTACTTCCAGGTTTTCGAAGAGTTTGCAAGCAGCTCAAGGTACCAGATTGGCTATGAGCACAGCATATCATCCCCAAACAGATGGCCAATCTGAGCGAACTATCCAGACGTTGGAGGATATGTTACGAGCTGTTGTGATGGATTTTGGTGGTAGCTGGAAAGACGCGTTGTCTTTGGTTGAATTTTATTATAATAACAGCTATCAGGTGACGATTGGCATGGCGCCGTTTGAGGCGTTGTACGGCAGGAAGTGCATATCGCCAGTATGTTGGGAAGAATTGGGGGAGAAGTAGCTATCTGCCCCGGACTTTGTGCAGCAAATGAAGGATCATGTGGATCTGATTCGACAGCGGATGAAAGCTGCCCAGGATCACCAAGCCAGTTATGCGAATAAGAGGCGTTGACCTCTAGAGTTTCAGGTTGGTGATCAGGTATTTCTCAAAGTTTCTCCGTTTCGCAGTGTTATGCACTTTGGACACAAGGGAAAGTTAGCCCCTCGTTACGTCGGACCGTATTAGATCGTTGAGAGGATTGGCCCATTAGCGTATCGGCTGTTGTTGCCTCCGGAATTGTCTTCTCTCCATGATGTCTTTCATGTTTCAATGTTGAGGAAGTACGAGCCAGATCCGTCTCATGTGTTGAGAACTGACGAGGTTGAGCTAGATCAGACGTTGAGTTATCAGGAGTATCCCTTGCAGATCCTTGGTAGAAAAGAGAAACAATTGAGGAATAAAACCATTCCGCTGGTGATGGTGCAATGGAGCAAGCATGGCAGGGAAGAAGCTACATGGGAGCTGGAGGAAAAGATGCAGTGCGAGTGGCTGCATCTGTTTGAGTAGCTGTTATGCTAGATTCCCAGTAGTTGTACCTTTGGTAATTCTTTTCTAGTTATTGTTATTTGCTTGCTCAGTTATCTTGAACTCTTGGCCTTGTGTTGGGCTCAGTAGTTGTACCTTTGGTAATTCTTTTCTAGTTATTGTTATTTGCTTGCTCAGTTATCTTGAACTCTTGGCCTTGTGTTGGGCTATTCTCTGTTTTCGTTTTCTATTGCTGTGTTGTAATTCCAGAATTGTTGTTTGATTTCGAGGACGAAATCCTTTTTAGTGGGGGAGAAATGTGAGACCTAAAATTGTAATAAAGATTAATTGTTGGATTAATTGGTTTTTAAGGAATTCTGGTGGTTCAGATTTCTGTTTGGAGGTTTCGTTTGCATTTTCCGGTCAGATTTCACATATAGAGCAATTCTGGAAGTTTTCGTAATTTTGAGTTTTGGAATAGAAATCTGATTTTGTGGTGAAAGCTGATCGGTTTGGTAAAATCTGGTAGCAGCGTGTATTTAGTATCGCCGGAGATCTATACGCCGTCGTTTCGTGAGGTCTGGATGTTGCGTAGTTAGGTGAGATCTGTTGCGCTTCTATATAGAGATCTGCCCCGCGTGTTTTGTGTTGATCGCAATACGATGTCGTTTAGATAAGTTGCTACGGCGCCGTTTTGGTGAACGCTTGCGGGAGAGATCTGTGGCCTGAGATTTGTGTTTAGCGTTAGCTATCAGATTTCACCCGTGGTGCTGTGCGACGTCGTTTTAGCGATTAGCGCGTTTGCTGATTGTTCAGATCTTAGTAGAGTTAGTTCCATATTTCTCCAGCTTTTAACGCTTTTGGTTTTAAGCTCTCGCGTGTGGTTTTAGAGATCAGATTTCTCCGTGGTTTTGAGCGACGTCGTTTTGGGGTAGAGCTCTTTAATCAGCTGTTGATGTTTCGTTAGGCATCAGCTGTCGCAAGATTTCACGCGATGTTTGATCAGCCGTTGGGTTGTTCAGCTGTTGGCAGTTTTTATTGTCCAGCAGTAGGAATCTGTTGTAGCACATATTCAGCGGTTGGGTTAGTGACCAGCTGTTGGTTTATCCAGCTGCTGATTTGGGAACATCTTTAGCGTCGACTGATTGTGTCCGTGAATGTTTAAGCAGATTTCACGTGCATATATATATATGAAGGCTGGTCTTCGTTTTCATTAAACCAGATCCCATACTTAGAGAAATTTTCCCCCGATTGTTGTTCTTCGCTCAAACCCTCGTGTACTATTCACCGTGAGTTTCTCCGGAGAATTCCCGTCGTGTCCGGCCACCTTTTTGGACGTTCGAGGTAGCGTTGGACTCCTCTTGAGAAGCTCTTTCATAACATACCCTTTTTGGAGGCTGTAATTGTCTAGAGCAGAAGCACGAAGTTGCTGTTTCGTTCGTGCGTTTGTGCGTGTGCAGGTAGTCTTTCGATTTAGCTTTGAAATCTTGTTCCTAGCCTGGAATTAAGCTTCCTGTTAAGTTGTATTGGTAGGATTGATTTCTGGTTGAGCTTAGCTCCCAGCCGTGAGCTTTGATCGTTGGTCGTGAGTTTCTGTTAGCTTGCCTGAGATCTGTTGTGCATGTGTTTAGCAGGTGTTGGAATCAGATCTCTCGGGCCTGTATTGTGGTAATCGTTGAACAGAATCAAGGTACGGATCTTGAGCTTGAATCCATCTTGGATTAGCGTGGGATTTAATGTGAGAGCTCTTTTGCATCACTGATTGGAATTGTCGTGCACAATTGCTGTGTATTGCTTGCTGTTGCATTTGTGTTATGCTAGCTGCTCTCGGTTGATTGCATACACGCATTTGTTCATGCGCATTTCAGATCCCTTGCTTTGTATCTTGTTGTATTGTGCTGTTGTTTCTTACCAGGATGCGAGGGCGAGCGGCGATACCGCACTCTCATCTCCCTGCTGGGATTGTTAGCCCTCATGCGCCGAGTGGTTAACTACCACAGTTCATGAGTTGTGCAACGGCAGGTTGAGCTGTTTGATGCATCTGGTATTCGGGCGTAGTGTCAAGGCGAGTGGCTCATTACCACACTTTGAACACACCCCGTGGCCACCATTCGTTGCAGATTCTTGTTGGGCTGTGCTTGAGCTTCCTTGGCTCCCTTTTCGGTTGTAGCCTTCAGCGGTTATCCTGTGTCTCATGCATAGCATCTGCATTTTATCTTATGTTGTTTCTTTAGCTGTTTCATTTGCTCTCCGTACTGGGGTTGGACCCCATGTCCCTCTGGGGCTTGATTTGTTTTCATTGCCTGTTTTGTTGTTCAGGTTATCCAGCTGGCCGTGGAGCTGACCCAGCTAGAGGTGCCCCAGGAGGTGGTTCGAATATCCCAGTAACGTGTAGCATATATTTATGTATCAGTACAGTTAGCCAGGGGATGCCCAGTGCTTTTTTTGTAGTCTGTTATATTCGGTTGTGGTTGTTACCAGGTATTTGATACATGTTTATGTTGTACCGTTTGTTGTGATGGTTTTGTTAAACTGGGATATCTAGTTTGGGTATTGTCGTATTTGAAATCATATCGTTCTAAACCTTCAGGCCAAAAGCAAAAATTTTACCCGCTTTTTAGTAGCTTCCACTTGTGTTTATGTGATTTTACTCTATTGTGAGCACGAGGCCTGACACCTGCACACCAACGCACTGAGTCGACGAATGCTTGCCTCCACAGAAGCCACAGAACTATGCCCTAGAACCACTGCTACTAGAGCTGCCAGAACCAGAAGAACCAGAGCCAGACTTCTTCTTAAAATGATGGCCACGAGGTCGGAACCTCTGACGGCCAGACTGCTGAGCCAACTGCTGCTGCTGCTGCTGCGGGGGTTGATGAGCTGACTGCGAAGACTGGGAAGACTGCGCTCCCTGAACAGCGGGACGACCACCCTGAGCACCCTGAGGCCTAGCACGTGACCTCCGGTTCCGCAGACCTTCCTCGATATCAACAGCGCTATCCACAGCCTCTGCATAGCTCTTTGGTTTACTCGACAAAACCAAAGTATACAACTCTTCATTCAAAACCTCAATAAACTTAGTACTCTTGGCCCTCTCTCGGCCAGCAACATGCGGAACATAAGTCAACAGAGATGAAAACCTACGAGCATACTCACGCACCGACATCGTACCTTGCTCCAAATGATCGAACTCTCGCTCACGAGCGTTCACGTACGACTCCGGAACGTACTCCTGCCGAAAGGCAACGCAAAAGCTATCCCAAGTAATCTCCACACATGTCTCCTCTAGCGTCCTTGAAGCGCCACGCCACCAACGCTCCGAACTCTTCCTCGGCTGGAAGGTCTCCAAACTCAACCGAAGCACATCATCATAATGAACACGATCGAACAAACCAGTGATGTGCTGCAACCATGAATCCGCATCCTCGCTAGACTCGTCACCGTTAAAGATCTGGGGACTCATCCGTTGTAACCTAGCCATCACAATCTCCATGCTTTCCACACGGTTTGCTAAGTCGTCGACTTCATCCTCTTCACGTCTACCACGACCACGAGAAGGGAAACTACGCTGATCCTCGTTCTGATCTCCAGACTCGTCCTGAAACTGCCCTCTACCTCTACCCCTACGTCTAGGCGGCATCTCTCCACGAAGGCACTAAACAGGATAAGAAAACACAGAACAGAAAAAGCATAGAAATCACATATCACACAAACAATATGCAGCACATAAGTCACATAGTCAAGCACAAGCAACACACGACACTGTGTCTAGACTCAAGTGTGATCCAAGAAATTGAGCTTATCCCAGCTTAAGCTCTGATACCAAAAATGTCAGGCCTCGTGCACACATCAGAGTAAAACCACGCAAACACAAACGGAAGCTACTAAAAAGTGTTTAAATTTTTTTTTAGGCCTGACTGAAAGATAACATAATTTAAAATACAAGATACTCAAAATAATCCCAATTTATAAATCCACAACAACACAAATATTCAAGTACAACAAATGTCCAACGGCTGAATACAACACAAGTACAGATGGTCTACCAAAAATATAAGATTAAGCATCACACGAAGTGATACCAGTGTATACAAATACTATATATAACTGGGACACTCTAACCACCTCCTGGGGCACCACCAGCTGGATCATAACCTCGACCAGCTGCGAAACCTGGAAAACCTGAACAACAGACAGGCAAACAAACACAACAGCCCCAGAGGGACCTCGGGGTTAAAACCCCAGTACGGAGAGCAACTATAAAACAGCAATGAATAGCAAAAGATATATGCTAATTCTATGCATTAAAGACAATGCAACAGCCGAAGGCTACAACCAAGAAAGGGAGCCAAGGAATTCAACAGCTGACAACAGATTCTGTGAAGAATGGTTAGTGGCCACTGGTGTGTGTACAAGCACACGGGAATTACCCGCTCATCTTTACACCACACCTGAATATCAGATGCATCAATAACTCAACTGTTGGGTGGATCCGGATCCGCACCCCGGCAGGCAGCGGAAGAACAAAAATTTGACCGGGATGCGATCAATAGTGGCCACTGTGTACAAGCACACGGGAATTACCCGCTCATCTTTACACCACACCTGAATACCAGATGCATCAATAACTCAACTCAA
>KV016237.1:62121-100089 GCA_001598015.1 Dorcoceras hygrometricum
CATTAAGGAACGCAGTTTTCACATCCATTTTCCATATCTCATAGTCGTACCATGCGGCTATGGCTAACAAGATTCTAATTGACTTGAACATTGCGACTGGCGAGAAGGTTTCATCATAGTCAACACCTTGCCTTTGAGTGTAACCTTTCGCGACAAGTCGCGCCTTGTAGGTCATTACCTTACCATCAGGCCCAAGTTTCCTCTTGTATACCCATTTACACCCAATAGGAACAATTCCTTCGGGAGTATTAACAAGAGTCCAAACTTGGTTAGCATGCATTGAGTCAAACTCAGACTGCATTGCTTCAAGCCAAAAATTAGAATCTGCATCAAAAATTGCCTCGTTGAAAGTTCTTGGATCAGATCCAACAACTTGATCACACTGATCATCTTAAAGGAGAAAACCATATCTCTCAGGAGCCCTAGGAACCCTTTCGGATCTCCTAGATGCGACCATTTCTGGTATTGGCTCTGGAGGTGCGGGAGACTCACCTGGTACTTCGATTGGATCTCGAACCTCTTCGAGTTCTACTACTTTGCCTTTTCTATCAATTAGAAATTCCCTTTCAATAAAGGTGGCATTCCTAGAAACGAACACTTTTGTTTCGCTGGGATAGTTGAAGTAGTATCCAATGGAATTATTTGGATATCCAATGAAGTAGCATAAGATGAATCTCGTATCCAGCTTATCTCCCACTGTCTGCTTCACGTAAGCAGGACATCCCCAAATCCTCATTAATGAGTACTTGGGTGGTTTGCCCATCCATTTCTCATATGGAGTCTTGTCCACTGCCTTGGTGTGGATATTGTTCAACAACATTACCGCCGTTTCGAGCGCGTAGCCCCAAAACGAGGTAGGAATATCAGTGAAGCTCATCATAGATCGAACCATGTCCAACAAGGTCCGATTACGACGCTTCGCTACACCATTGAGCTGTGGTGTGGCCGGAGGGGTCCACTGTGCGAGAATCCCATTCTCTTTCAGATAGTCTTGAAATTCAGCACTCAAGTATTCACCACCTCGATCAGATCGAAGTGCTTTAATACTTTTGCCTAATTGGTTTTCTACTTCAGCCTTGAATTCTTTGAACCTTTCAAAGGATTCAGACTTGTACTTCATCAAGTACAAGTACCCATACCTAGAGTAATCATCGGTAAAGGTGATGAAGTATGTGTGACCATATTTAGTACCAATACTAAACGGGCCGCACACATCAGTATGGATCAAATCCAATAGGCCTTGAGCACGCTCACCCTTGCCTTGAAGGGTTGCTTGGTCATCTTTCCCTTAAGACAAGATTCACAAGTCAGTAGGAAGTTAATGTCTGACATATCAAACAGGTCACTCCTAACTAACTTGTTCATCCTACTTAGATAAATATGACCTAGCCTAGTGTGCCAAAGTTGTGCTGGGTTCAAGTTATCGTGTTTCCTTTTAATCGTTGTTGTATGTGCTTCGACATCGCGAGTTGGAACGTCTTTTAATTTTAAGGTGTACAAATCGTTTTCGCGTTCCCCAATTCCAATTAAACATTCATTCTTGTAAATATTGAAAATTTAATTAGCAAACATATAAGAATATCCATCATTATCAAGCATAGAAACAGAAATAATGTTCTTTATTAATTCGGGAACAAATAAAACGTTTCTCAACAACAACTTCAAATCAGAAGACAGAAATAAATAAACATCTCTATAGCTACTGCAGCAACCCTTGCTCCATTGCCAAGCCTCAAGTGGGTCTCACCCTCTCTAAGACGTCGGCTTCGTGTCATCACCTGCAAATCATTGCAGATATGAGATCCACATCCGGTATCAAGTACCCAAGAAGTCGAATTAAGAGACATATTTATTTCAATATAGAACATACCTTTTGCAGTTCGCAACTGCTCGAGGTACTCCTTGCAGTTCCTCCTCCAAAGCCCAGCCTTGTGGCAGTGGTGGCAAACATCCTCAGACTTGTTCGGTTTTGAAGCCTTTGCCTTTGGCTTCTTGGCGGACTTCTCCTCCTTCGCAGGAGCAGAATGCTTCTTGATCTTGCGTCTGGGTCCCTTCTTCGCAGAGGAAGAAGATCCCCCAAGGAGGACGGGTTTGTCCTTCTTTATGGTTCCTTCGAACACTACAAGCATGTTAACCACCTATTCAAGGGTGGCTGCCATCTTGTTCAGGTTGAAGTTGACCACAAAGGGGTCAAATGCTGCGGGTAGCGAGAGGAGAAGTACATCCACCGACAGCTCGTGTGGAAGTGCGATATCAAGGCCCGACAGCTTTTCAACGAGCCCAATCATACGAACCCCATGCTCGCGGACCGAAGTCCCATCGCGCATGCGGCTCGTCATCAGCTCCTTGACAGCCGTGAACCTCTCATGTCGAGAGTTCTCCCCGTATAGCTCTTTGAGATGAAAGTGTATGTCAGCAGCATACTTCGTCTTCTCAAAACGCCATTGCATTTCATTGGAAATCGATGCCATCACATAGCATCGAGCTTTAACCTCGTCGTCCCACCATTGTTTAAGCGTTACCAGCTTCTCAGGGCTGATATTGGCAGGGGCTTCCTTCAGAGGACTCTTCTCTATCGCATAAAGAAGTTTCTCTGAAGCCAATACAAGATTGAGGTTGTGGAGCCAGTCTTGGTAGTTCAGACCGGTGAACCTGTTGCTATCCAGTATAGCAGTGAGCGGGTTTTTCATCGAAACCATTTTACAAGAAGTAATACTGAAAAGGAAAACAGACATGCATTACAAACTATATAATAATAATCTCTAAGACATAAAACATGGTCGTTAAGTTTTATGAATTACCCTCCCACTATTTTAACGATTTCACCACCCTCTAATGAAATCGAGAAAACAGGTTTCTTTAGTGGGTACACGGAGCCCAATCAAGCGATCATGGACCCGAATAATATCAGCCATCCATGACCCCCAAAAGGTAGTTTCCGATTGCGACCGGTGCAACCCCCATGTATTCACCTCACGTCCAGTAAGGGCCCAATAATATGACGCCGTTTACTATCACGTGTCAAGATGACCCTTCAATGTCGAGTCGTGAAGGACGGTCCCCTTAACGTCCCCAATAATATGAGCCGACATTAAAGGGAGTTCCCACCGACTCACAACAGTTGTCAATGGCGTGTACAGCTTTCCGGCATACATGATCCCCTCAATAATATGAGTCGGGCCATGTATACGGGTAGCATCGACGTACACCCATTGTTGATGGAAGGTAGGAAAATTTAAACAATTTTAAATACACTTTAGTTTATCGAATAAACATTTGTCTTGATATTAGTTTCAAATCGTATTTAAAACGAGGGATTTTAATTTTGAAAATTTGGTCTCATTCATTTATTTTAAATCAAATTTAAAACATGCAACATGCGGATTCAACTAAACTATATATCAGCATATATAAAGAAATATTGGGATGATCGATCGCGAGAGCTATGCGGTCCGTGGTTGCCAGTCATGGACCTGGGTCCAATCCTAGGGGTAATGCAATATGCAATGCAATCCTATTACAAAGCTTCCGGTTTTACAGATCTTCGGTATTCAATATCTTGATCGTCATTGTCCACCGTCTTCGGATGTCCTCCCACTAATCTAGTAATTTTACATTTAAATTTACCATGAAATGCAAGGGATACATTTATCAAGGGGTGGGAACGGGCCACAAACAGGCCCACTTTAAATGATAATCAAAATATTTACAAACCGAATCACAAAAACCTATCGCATACACCTGACAAATACGGCTCTCGATCATCCAATCATGCAGATAATCTAATTAACATGCATAAATTAAATAATCCTATTATTTATCGCAAAATCATATTTAATCATAAAATCGCATTTTATAATAAAGTCGCATTTTGTCGATAAAATCGAATTTTAATAAACAAAATCACATTTCAATATAAAATCATATTTTATAATTAAAATCACATTTTGCTAATTTTAATTATATCATATTGGGCTTAAAACAATTTTAGGGCCAAAAATCTCAAAATTTCAAAATCGACCAAAACGGGCCCGATATCCAATACCGGCCCGAAAACTTCACGGGCTGCCCGGGACAGGCCCGAACTAAACCCTAGAAGAAATCAGCCGTCACGACATCGCCGGAGCTTCGCCGGAGCGACGGCCGGCGGCGGCGGCGCCACCACGAATTTTGCGTGCGGCAGCCGCGCAATCGTCGCTCCAAGCGCGCGTCGGCCAGTGGTTGCGCCAGCCAGTGGCGCAACCGTGCGCAAGGTAGCGCACGACAATCGCCCATCGCGCGCAGCGGCGCCCAACATCGCATCGACCAGCGTTGGCCACCGCCCGAAGCAAAAAGGCGACCATTGACTGGCCGTGATGCGCGACCAGCGCGCATCTCCTTCGCGCCCAGTGGCGCACAACGACGCGTAATCATCGGCCGGCCACGTGCGACAATCGCACGCGAAGCAGCAGCCATGAGTCGGCAGCCGTGCGCAACGAGCACGCAAGCTATCGCGTGGCTGCGCGCGCGCTCGTGCGCCCATGTTGGCGCAGCCGCATGCGGCGGTGGCGTGGTCGTGATTCTTGATTTCGTTTCTGAAAAATCGAGATGTTAGATACAATATGGCAACGATGTATTGATCAGATCCGAAACCTTGGCTCTGATACCACTGTTGGGTAGCCGCGGCGGATCCGTATCACGCCTCCCGGCGAGGCAGCGGAAGAACAAAAATGCCGGGAGATGATCAATACAATTCAATAACAAATAACAGACTATGACATTCATAGGGCGTTTAGATGACTACCTTGCTGGAAACTCGTGCCTGGCTCCGACCAGTTTCTCGAGGAAACCGGCACTTCACGGTAGATGGCGGTAGATAACGTCAATCAGGTCCACGACCGGATACAAGATTCCTTCGTCAGCCTGCACTAGAAGACCTGACGAGATCGGTGCGGACGGATTCTCCTCGTCAAGTTGGCCGGAACAAATTCCGGAGACTCGAAGCGGCGGCGGCGGTGACGGCGGCTTGTTTAGAGAGGAGGGGGGCGGCGGACACTTGCTTAGGGTTAGGATTGAGTGTTGTGAGTTGTGTGTTTAGATTAAAGCCTAAGTCTACATTAAGTAGACTTAGTGATGGATTTGGATCCGGCCCAACGGGCACGGGTCCAACTGATGAACATTCGGTTCATCCCCATCACCGAGACTTCATCGTAACTCCGATCGCCGATCAGATCGGACCGATCGACTCAGTTTACAAAACTGAATACTATGATCTGAAAAACTATTTTTCAGAACCCCAGTGCAAAATGACCGTTTTGCCCTTCAACATCGAAAAATCCCGATTTGACCCCTGTTGACTTTTAGGAAGTCGAACTTCCCAAAATCCTCTTCTCATGCTCAACACATTGAGCTGAGTATCCGTGCGGGAATCTCGAATCCAGTACTTCTGTGACCCACAATGGTTCAGGGATACAGCTAGCCGTTGGCCCACAACCATTGTGGCTTCGGAATCACAATTTCGGACTTGCCCATCGGATCATGGTAAGAGCGTCTAGCAACATCGCCCCATGATCCCCTAGGTATCACTGATAGTGCCTGCAAGAACCAGTTGGTCGTGGTTAGCGTACAGTACGGTCCTTTCAATCCATATATCTCGATCAGATCAACGACCATTGGTAAATCTAGAGTCGCTATAGATCCGACAGCTATGCATACATCTTGGAGATCGAATAGTGACATCGCGAGTGTAACTAGGTAAACACATTTACCTAAAACACTTCTAGTAATCTGGCCAGATATTTATACACTATTATCTCCTCAGATAGCATAGGATATCCACGCATGTCTGCGAGCGGTGAATCCTCGATAACGATGCATCGACTCCTACATGCATCGGGGTCTCACACAATCCCACCGCCTGATGACCCCAAGTGAGTCGGAAAACGAGTCAAAGTGAGACGCCTATCATGTAGAGTCTCAATGACGTTTCGAGTCGTGAGGACTAATCAGTACAACCAAGACCTAGGACTTATGCACTCGACAAATGGTAATCACTTGGAAAGTCCGAACGAGGGTAGTTCGATAGATCACCAGTTCACTATCTATCTGCATGCTCAGAACATCACAATGTTCCCTACCAATGAAACATGGTACTTCGCATCGCAGATACTAGTCTCTAGCTCGAGCGGCCTTATCCTCATTTTGACGGCCCATTCGACTAGGAACATGTTCAGAATACACAGTGACTATTAGATGTGTTCCATGATAGACGTCATATCCACTATCACATCTAACATACACTTTAGTGCATTCTAGGTCTTTACTCAACGCAATTGTTAATCATCATACAACATAATGAAAGTAAAGAATGCCATATAAATAAATGTGAATATCATATATAAAGATTGTTTCATACAAGAGTCTATAAACCCACACGCCACAAGTTGGCTAGTTGGGCATATACTCTAACAGCTTCTTCCCTACCATGTTTGCTCCATTGAACCATCACCAAGGGAATGGTTTTATTCCTCAACTGTTTCTCTTTTCTATCTAGGATCCGCAAGGCATACTCAACGTAACTCAACGTCTGATCTAGCTCAACCTCGTCAGTTCTCAACACATGAGACGGATCTGGCTCTTACTTCCTCAACATGGAAAAATGAAAGACATCATGTAGAGAAGATAATTCTGGTGGCAACAACAGCCGATACGTCAAAGGGCCAATCCTCTCAACAATTTCATACGGACCAACATAACGATGGGCTAAATTTCCCTTGTGTCCAAAGGGCATGATACTGCGAAACGGAGAAACTTTAAGAAAAACGAGATCACCAACCTGAAACTCTAGAGGTCGACGGATCCTATTTGCATAGCTGGCTTGGCGATCCTAAGCAGCTTTCATCCGCTGTCGAATCAGATCCACATGATCCTTCATCTGCTGCACAAACTCTGGGGAAGACAGCTGCTTCTCCCCCACTTCTTCCCAACATACTGGCGATCTGCACTTTCTGCCATACAAAGCCTCGAACGGCGCCATACCAATCGTCACTTGGTAGCTGTTATTGTAAGAAAATTCAACTAAAGACAACGCGTCTTGCCAGCTACCACCAAAATCCATAACAACAGCTCTTAACATATCCTCCAACGTCTGGATAGTTTGCTAAGATTGGCCATCTGTTTGGGGGTGATACGCTGTACTCATAGCCAATCTGGTACCCAAAGCTACTTGCAAACTCTTCCAAAAACCTGGAAGTAAACCTTGGATCTCGGTCCGAAACGATTGAAACAGGAACACCGTGCAATCTAACCACAAAATCCATGTACAGTTTCGCCATTTTCTTCAACAAAAATGTCATACCATAGGGAATGAAGTGCGCAGACTTCGACAATCTGTCTATTAACACCCAAATCGCATCGTAACCTCTACTGGAACGAGGCAAATGCGTCACAAAATCCATCGCTATGTGCTCCTAATTACATTGGGGCACTTCCAAACTCTGCAACAGACCACTAGGTCTCATTCTTTCAGCCTTAACCCGCTGACAGTTCAAGCAACGAGCAAGAAAACCAGCAACGTCGTTCTTCAAACCAGCCCACCAGAAGTGCGGCTTCAACGCATGGTACATCTTCCGTGCACCAGGACGAACACTGTGTCTACGGCAATGTGCTTCTCTAAGAATCTCCTCCCGAAGATCTATCAGATTGGGCACAACCAACCTACCGGACAAGTGTTCGAATGAACAATAATTGTCGAGGGTTCACTGGAGGAAACGATAAGGAACGTCGGGTTCAAATTACGCTAAGTGTTGAGAAGCACTTGGTATATAATCCTCGAGTTAAAGATACTGTACTAACAATTCAGATCTCTGCTTAAGCTAAAGCAAAAGTCCTCTCAAAGCTGAATCCAGCGTTATCCCTCCGCTGGCTTTGCTGATACACTTCAGACATCTAAACTCTCTACTAACTCATACAGCAAACGACGTCGCAACAACTACTCAAAACAACGTAGCAGAGCTTCCATAGTTGAAACAGATCTCTCGCTAGCAACATCCGTATAGCGTTAACAACCAGCGGTCAACTCAGACGTGTTGATCAACACGTGGCATCTTCTCGCACCCGCGCTAACGCAAACAGCTGCCTCTCGCTACACTCTCACAGCTGTGGCGTTGACATCTGATCACGCTACTACTGAGTACCAACATCTGAATGCCCGCGCAAGAACGCTGCTGGCCTATCTTCACCCAGCAATGAACCTCAAGTCTGAACTACCACTGTAATCACTTCCCGATAGGAAAATGCAACTACTGAACTCCAAATTCGACACAGATCTCACTCGATCACCAGCTTCTCACAGTTGATCACTCTACGTCTAAATTTGAGCACCCAGAAATCATGATTTTCATGACAAATCTTAATTCAAAATCTGATTAACCATTAAATCATACTTAACAAATTTATAGTCCTCACATTCTCCCCCACTAGAAATCGATTTCGTCCTCTAAATCACTCACGGCATCAGATCTAAAATCAACCATCACAATAACAATAGGAAAATGCAACTACTGAACTCCAAATTCGACACAGATCTCACTCGATCACCAGCTTCTCACAGTTGATCACTCTACGTCTAAATTTGAGCACCCAGAAATCATGATTTTCATGACAAATCTTAATTCAAAATCTGATTAACCATTAAATCATACTTAACAAATTTATAGTCCTCACATTCTCCCCCACTAGAAATCGATTTCGTCCTCTAAATCACTCACGGCATCAGATCTAAAATCAACCATCACAATAACAAGATAGCTTATTCACGACACGGTATAATAGACACCATTCATAGTACACCCATGCCATACTGCCTAGTATAACTCATTACTAAACAGAATTTCAATTCAGCAGCAAAATCACTGAAATCACGAAATCAATCAAACAAGAAGTTACCTGAAACGCTGCTGTCATAGCTCAAACAGATGAGGCCACTCTTGTCTCATCTTTGTCTCAACTTCCCAGGTAGCTTCTTCACGCCCACGCTTGCTCCATTGGAACATCACCAATGGTATAACCTTATTCCTCAGCTGCTTCTCCTTCCTGTCCAGAATCTGCACTGGATATTATACATGGCTCAGGGTCTGGTCCAGCTCTACTTCATCATTCCTCAGCCAATGGGATGTATCTGGCTCATATTTTCTCAACATTGACTCATGAAACACATCATGCATCGCTGCTAACTCATCAGGCAGCTTCAATCTATAAGCCAACTGTCCAATCCGTTCAACAATCTCAAAGGGACCAACATATCTAGGAGCTAACTTAACCTTAAATCTGAATCTCATAACACTCTTGAAAGGAGAAATCTTAAGGAACACACGATCGCCAACATCAAATTCTAATGGTCTGTGTCGCTTATTAGCATAGGTATAACGGTCTTGTGCAGCTCTCATCCTACTCCGAATCAATTCAAGCTGATCCTTCATATGTTGCACAAACTCAGGAGTAGAAAGCTGTCTCTCACCAACCTCTTCCCAGCAGATTGGTGATCTACACTCTCTACCAAATAAAGCTTCAAACGGAGCCATTCCAATAGTCACTTGGTAGATGTTGTTGTAAGAAAACTCAACTAAGGATAAAGCATCCTGCCAGCCACCACTGAAATCAATCACAACTGCACGCAACATATCTTCTAAAGTCTGAATAGTTCTCTCAGATTGGCCATCTATCTGGGGGTGATATGCCGTACTCATAGCCAATCTCGAACCCATAGCTGCTTGCAAACTCTTCCAAAATCGAGAGGTGAATCTGGGATCCCGATCTGACACTATAGAAACAAGCACTCCATGCAATCTAACCACATGGTTGACATACAACTTCGCCATTTTCTTCATCGAACACCTCACATCGTAGGGAATGAAATGGGCTGACTTCAAGAGTCTATCAATCACCAACCAAAAATCGCATCGCATCCCCTACTCGATCGAGGTAGATGAGTCACAAAATCCATGGCGATGTGCTCCCAATTCCATTGGGGCACTTTAAACTCTGTAACAATCCACCATGTCTCATTCTCTCAGCCTTGACCTGCTGGCAATTCAAACATAGAGCAACAAAACCAGAAATTTCACTCTTCATGCCTTCCCACCAATAATGATACTTCAAAGCATGGTACATCTTCTTCTCCCCCGGATGCACGCTATATCGACTGCAATGCGCTTCATTCAGAATAATCTCTTTCAAATCAATCAAGTTCGGAACCACTAATCTACCACGAAATCTCAGGCACCCATCCGAAGCAACAGAGAAATCATCAGACTGACCATATTGAGCTTTAATCTTCACCTCATGGATATACGGATCAGTCCTCTGCGCCTCTCTGATGTCAATCACAATCTGGGGTTCAACCTGAATCGAAGAAACAATGAAGCACTGATCACTCAGCTGGAATCGCCAACCAGAAGTACTCAATTGCTCGTGGACTCTCGAGATGCTCAAGGATGCTAGCATCGCAGGCTGAGCCTTCCTACTCAAAGCATCGGCTACCAAGTTCATCCGCCCAGGCTGATACTGTATCTCGCAATCAAAATCCTTAAGAAACTCCATCCAACGACGTTGCCTCATATTCAAATTTGATTGGGTGAAAATATACTTCAAACTCTTGTGGTCGGTGTACACCACAAACTCCTCATCATACAGATAGTGTCGCCATATCTTCAAGGCAAACAAAATCGCTGCCAAATCTAAGTCATGAACAGGGTATCTCGTCTCATGAGGCTTCAACTGTCGAGACGCATATGCAATCACGTACCCGTTCTGCATCAAAACACACCCTAAACCACTCAGAGAAGTATCGGAGCACACCAAAAAACCTCCAGAACCCGAAGGCAAGGACAAAACAGGAGCAGCAGTCAACTTCTCCTTCAGCATCTGAAAACTCGACTCACACTCATCAGTCCAAACAAACTTCCTATCCTTCTGGGTCAACTGAGTCATCGGCCTAGCTATCGAGGAAAACCTCTCAATGAAACGCCTATAATAGCCAGACAATCCCAATAAACTACGGATCACGGAAACATTCCTAGGTCGCTCCCACTTAAGAACTGCTTCGACCTCACTAGGATCCACAGAAATTCCTTGCGCTGAAATCACATGACCCAAGAAGATAACTCTGTCTAGCCAAAATTCACACTTGCTGAATTTGACATACAATTGTGAGTCTCTCAGTGAAACGTCCCTCACTTCTTAAATTATTTTTAATTTAAAAGAGATCATAATTTCGGAAAAGAAAATACTAGGAATATTTTTTGTTTTCATTTTATACTAACTCCCACATGAAAAACATTTATAAATGAAGAAATAATAGCAAGTCATTGTCATAAGGTTTCTAAGAATAATAAAAGTTTTAACCAACAAAATAAACGTGCATGATAGCTAAAATTTGTCTAAGTCATAGAAATAATCCTCATGCATAAGGAAATATACTTTTCTCAAAACAAGTCAACATATGCTAAAAAGACTGAAAATGCTAAGCGGAAACAATAGGTCGTTGGGTAGGTGCCAAATCCGACTGCAATCCGCTCAGGAATCCTGCCCTCAATCTCGATCTCAGCCTCATCTGCACCATCCAAGCATAGTGAGTCTAAAGACTCAACAAGTACAAAACATGAATAACGAATAATAAATAATATATGCACATGCAAATAAAATAGTCCAACTTAAAATAATTTCGTTTCTGAAATTTAAAGGCATAAACGTATAAATTCTCAATAACGTTAAAACATTTGCATGCATAAAATAAATTTTCTAAAACATTTTTCTTCGTAAATTCCGTTCATCGACTGTGGTCCCTCAACCTCAAGTCGCTTGATCAAGCTAATAAACACTAGTACTAGGTTGGAAAGGCACTCTAGTACTCATCTGGAGCCCAGACCCGTCAGTTTGGAAAGGCACTTCGGTACTTATCTGAAGCCCAGACCCGTCTTTGATATGGCAAGAGGAACGTCTCCCGATCCCATATCCGTCATAGAAAAACCACAATCAAGTCACATCGTTCAAAAATCATTTTTCTCATTCTTGCCTCAAATAATTTTCTCAAATCCTCAATAATTAAATAGATTCCAAAACCTCAAAAACATTCTGCCCATAAATACTTTAAAAGTAAGCATATGCACTTTAAATAGTCAAACATGCTAAAAATCATTTTCAAAGCCTTAAATTTTCATAAAATAATAAAAAATCTCATAAATGCTAAAAATTCTTAAAAACAGTTCATAATATCCTCAAAACATATGGTAAAGTCATTCATGAATTTTGGCAGCCCCTAGGACTCAATTTCTCAACTTTCCCGAAAATAACACGAAAGGACCCACTCTGCGCGACAAAACCGTAAAAATCATATAAACTTCATTTCTTAACCACATGACCTCAAACTTGGACCCACGTAACCCTAACGCGATGGGCTAGCTAACGAAATAAACCGCATTCAAAACAGATGTTTGAGGTGACCACACTGACGCTCGCAACCCTACTGGTCGCGCACAGGAACAATTCTGGGAGAGGTTAGAAACACAACTTCGAACCAGCCCCTTCCCTTGACTCCAGCACCCGAACTACCCCTCACACAGCCCATGGACGACCCTTAGGACCTCTGCTAACCCCTTTGAATCGAAACCTAAGCCATACTAGACTTCTCCTCCTTTCAAGATCCACCCTTGACAACCCCAACACAACCTCACTCACACCCATCAAACGGCCTTAACCCTCTCCTTTACCAAAGGTCCAGATCTGAACTAGGCTGCAAAATACATGAATGAATTACATTAAACAGTAAGATATGCATTAAAAGTGGATTCATCCAATCATCATATCATAAATCATCACACACATATACATAGGCTTGAAAGGTGCAATCAAGGGAGCTTTGTGCTTGCCTTTATTTGTAAAAACTTACAACCAAGAAGTGATGTAGGCTTTGAGGAAGACAAGGAACACCACACCAAGCCAAGGAAGAAGCCTTAAGCCACCACAAAATTGGAGAGGCAATGGGGAGAGGGAGGTGTGCACTAAGGATGTGGAGGGAGGCTTGCACTAGGGTTTTGGGGAGGGAATTTGTTTACGTGTACTTGTAAGGGTGTGGTAGGTTAGTAAGGGTAATTTAGGGATAATTAGGTAAATTAGTGAGGGTTGTGGAGGGAGGCTTGCACTAGGGTTTTGGGGGAGGGTATTTGTTTACGTGTACTTGTAAGGGTGTGGTAGGTTAGTAAGGGGAATTTAGGGGTAATTAGGTAAATTAGTGAGGGTAATTTTGGGATTATTTGGTAGACTAAGGAAGAAGCCTTAAGCCACCACAAAATTGGAGAGGCAATGGGGAGAGGGAGGTGTGCACTAAGGATGTGGAGGGAGGCTTGCACTAGGGTTTTGGGGGAGGGAATTTGTTTACGTGTACTTGTAAGGGTGTGGTAGGTTAGTAAGGGTAATTTAGGGATAATTAGGTAAATTAGTGAGGGTAATTTAGGGATAATTAGGTAGATTAGTGGCAAGAGTTGTGTTTTTAAGGAATACTCAAAGTTGCTATTTAAATTGATAAATGTGCTACTCCTCCACATTTAGAAATTTTGAATGAAAGTTTGGTAAAAATAAACTCCCCTCCTAGTCTATGATTTTCGAAAATAAGGGGTTGAAATAAGGTAAGAAGATTTGATTTTTAATAATGATGCAAGTGTGTGTAAAACTTATATTTTTTTGTAGCAATGGTGCTAATCATCCATAAGAATGAAATTCTCAATCCCTCATGGTTTGCAAAAATTTAAAAGTATTTTAAAAACAAAATTCCTCCCCAATGTTCACCTTATAAAAATAGAAATTTTCAAGGCATGGGGCATGACTTCGAGAATGAATTTAAAAAAAGAGTCATCGGTGTCCTCGTCAACTCCTTTCCAACCTCGCATCATCTAAATCATGAATCTCAAAAAGAACTCGATGTCGGAATTAAATAAATCAAATAGCATAACTCATGCGAATAAATAAATAAAATAGTAAGGTATGCGATTTAGGTAGAAAAATTCCCAGGAGTTACAATTCTCTCCCCCTTAATAAGAATTTCGTCCTCGAAATTCGAAAACTTACCGAAAATATCTGGGTAGCGCTCCATGATATCAGCCTCTACCTCCCACGTGGCCTCCTCCTCGGAGTGATTCAGCCACTGGACCTTGACCATAGGAATAGTCCGGTTGCGTAGATTCCGATTCTGCCTGCCTAATATATGAACGGCTCGCTCCTCAAAAGTCATCTGTGGCGTCAACTGCAGGGGCTCAAAGCTCAACACATGCGAAGGGTTAGGGACGTATTTCCTAAGCATGGAAATGTGGAAAACGTTATGCACGGACGCTAAGCTCGGGGGTAAAGCTACACGATAAGCTAATGTCCCCACTCTGTCGAGGATCTCGAAAGGTCCTATGTAACGGGGTGCAAGCTTGCCCTTCTTCCCAAATTTCATAACACCCTTCATCGGAGCGACCTTCACGAAGACATGCTCTCCCACCGCAAACTCTAGGTCCCTCCTCGAATCGGCGTAACTCTTCTGTCGACTCTGGGCAGTCCTCATCCTCTCCCTAATCCTCATCACTGTTTCGGCCGTCTGCTGGACTATCTCAGGCCCTAACTCTGCTCGCTCTCCTACCTCATCCCAGTGAATGGGTGATCTGTGCTTTCTCCCATAGAGTGCCTCATAAGGTGCCATACCGATGGAAGCCTGAAAACTGTTGTTGTAGGTGAACTCTACTAGAGGTAGTTTGGCTTCCCAACTCCCTTGGAAGTCGATAGCACATGCACGAAGTAGATCCTCTAATGTCTGGTTCACCCTCTCTGTCTGCCCATCGATCTGGGGGTGGAAAATGCCGTGCGTGAACTGTAGCGTCCCTAAAGAAGCATGTAGACTCCTCCAAAACGCTGACATGAACCTAGTATCTCTATCTGATACGATCGAGACTGGAATCCCATGCAGCCTGACAATCTCCCTGATATACAATTCAGCGTACTGATTCATGGTGAACGTGGTCCTCACTGCACCCTCTCTGTCTGCCCATCGATCTCGGGGGTGAAATGCCGTGCTGAACTGTAGCTTCGTCCCTAAAGAAGCATGTAGACTCCTCCAAAACGCTGACATGAACCTAGTATCTCTATCTGATACGATCGAGACTGGAATCCCATGCAGCCTGACAATCTCCCTGATATACAATTCAGCGTACTGATTCATGGTGAACGTGGTCCTCACTGGTAAGAAATGCGCTGATTTTGTGAGTTGGTCCACAATCACCCAAATGGAGTTCGATCCTCTAACTGTCCTCGGCAATCCCATGATAAAATCCATCGAGATGTTCTCCCACTTCCACTCAGGAATAGGGAGTGGCGGCTTTTGTAACCCAGCTGGTCTCTGATGCTCGGCCTTGACCTGCTGGCAAGTCAAACACTCAGACACAAAGAGATTTATGTCGCACTTCATGCCCGGCCACCAATACAATTGCTGCAGGTCCTTATACATCTTCGTGCTCCCTGGGTGAACAGAGTAAGGTGCTGTGTGAGCCTCTGACATGATCAAATATCTCAGTGAGTCTCCTGAAAGAACCCAAAAACGACCTCTATACTTCACGATCCCATCACTCACGGTGTATAATCTGCTGCCCTTCTCCTCATCTCTCAGTCTCCACTTCTGCAATTGTTCATCGTCAGCCTGACCACTGAGGATGCAGTCCTGAAGTGTATACTATACTGTTAGAGTGCTCAATCTCGATGCTCTACCAGTTGTATAGATCTCTAAACCGAAGCTCTTAATCTCTCGCTGCAGCGGTCTATATGCTGACATGTGTGCAATAACAGCTGTGTTACTACTCAAAGCGTCAGCCACTACATTAGACTTCCCCGAATGATAATTGATCTCGCAGTCATAATCTTTTACCAACTCTAGCCACCTCCTCTGCCTCATGTTCAGCTCCTTCTGCGTGAAGAAGTATTTCAGACTCTTATGGTCGGTGAAAATCTTGCACTTCTCCCCATACAGATAATGCCTCCAAATTTTTAGGGCAAAAACAACTGCTGCTAGCTCAAGATCGTGTGTCTGATAATTTCTCTCGTGCACCTTCAACTTTCTGGAGGCGTAGACGATAAATCTGTCATTCTGCATCAGTACAGCACCTAAGCCTAGCTTCGATGCGTCCGTGTAAATCACAAATCTCCTTGCCCCGATGGCATAGATAATACAGGCGCTGATGTGAGAGCTTGCTTCAAATTATCGAAGCTCTGTTGGCACTCTGGACTCCAAATATATCTAGCATTTGTCTTCGTCAACTCAGTCAAGGGCACCTCAATAGATGAAAAGCCCTTGATGAACTTTCGGTAATATCCTGCCAAACCAAGGAAACTGCGGATCTCAGATGCATTCCTCGGTACAGCCCACTCTCTGACTGCCTCAACCTTAGACGGATCCACCTCTACTCCATTGCTGGAAATGATGTGCCCAAGAAACGCCACTCTCTCTAGCCAGAACTCGCACTTGCTGAATTTTGCATATAATTGGCGCTCCCTCAGGACTCCAAGTACTGTCCTCAGATGTCGACTATGCTCCTCCCTGCTCCGGGAATAGATAAGAATATCGTCAATGAATACGATGACGAACTGATCCAGATACGGCTGAAATACGCGGTTCATGAGATCCATGAAGACCGCTGGTGCATTCGTCAAACCGAAGGGCATCACCAAGAACTCGTAGTGACCGTTCAGCTCACGGTAGTCGATACAGTCTCATGCTGCCGTCCTCTCTTCAAAATAAAACTGGTGCACCCCATGGAGAGACACTGGGCGAATGAATCCCTTATCCAGCAGTTCCTGAATTTTCTCCGTTTAATTCCTTCATCTCAGTAGGTGCAAGACGATACGGTGCCTTAGAGATCGGCACTATACCAGGCAGCAACTCAATAGAAAACTCCACTTCCCGATCTGGCGGGATCCCAGAAACATCCTCGGGGAATACGTCGGCATACTCCCTAACAATCTCCACATCAGCAATAGAAGGTCCATCCTGTGCCGTAGTCGTTGTAATGCTGGCTAAGAATGACGGGCAGCCGTCGCCGATAAGCTTCCTCGTCTGCATGAATGAAAAAAGACGCGGCTTCCTCATGCTCTGTGCCGCTACAAAATCCAATGCTTCCTCTCCAGGAGGTCTAAGATGTACTACTCTGCACTGAAAATCAACAATAGCCTGATTCTCTGCCAGCCAGTCCATCCCGAGAATAATATCAAACTCTGGCATCGGGAACACAATGAGATTGGCACGGAAGGTCCGGCCTTGCAGTATCAACTCTAAATCTCGGACGACACTAGCCGTAGACACCACCTCTCCTGACGGAATCATCACCAATAAACCTCCTGCAAAACTCTCCTGGGCAACATTCTTACGCCGCACAAACTCCTCAGAAATAAAATAATGAGTCGCCCCTGAATCGAATAAGGCCCTGGTAGCTACCCCTAATACAACTACCCTACATGCGGCATAAATAACACATGCAAAGGACACTAATCACACCATACAAGTTCACTCCTATTCAATAATGTCACAGGTCTACCACCTAAATCCACAAAATTCATAATGTAAGCGCAAGGTTACCTGTGATAAGCGTAGTGTCTGGGTCCGCCTCCTCTGCATGCATCACATAAACTCTCCCGGTGGCAGGCTTCTTCAGTTGCGGGCACTTAAAAGACAAGTGGCCCGGCTGCTTGCACGTGAAGCAGACCCCAGCTCCCATCAAGCACTTCCCGGAATGCTGCTTCCCACAAGTCGGGCATGTGGGTTTGTCTGTCTGAGCCACAGGCCTTGGAGCCTGCTGTCCTTGGGTTCTTCCAGAAGTATCGGGCTTCTCCGCTGGTCTCGCGGTCCCTAACAAGATCATCCATTAATACAATTGCAAAAGGTATAACTTCTTAAAAGATTAAATACTGACCCTGGCCTGGAGGTCTAGGTGGCCCAGTGAACGGCCTCTTGGTCTGCTGCGGTTGATGGGGGTGGGCTTGGAAAGGCCTCTTCCTCTGTGCCTCAGCATGCAGATCCTTTAGCATCTGCTCAGATCTAAAAGCTCTCTTCAGTGCAGTGGCATAGTCTACAGGGTCTGACATCAGCACATCCCGGCGAATAGCGGGGCTCAAACCGTCCAAGAAATGCTGTAGCTTCTCGGCGGGATCATCGGAAATGAGGGGCGAGAAATGGCAACCCCTGTCGAACTTCTTCATATACTCTGCCACAGACATGTCTCCCTGCCGGAGGTTCCTAAACTCCCTCTTCAGTCTCGCTTGTACGTCCGGCGTAAAGTACTTGTCATAGAAGATCTTTTTGAACTCCTCCCAAGTCAAAGAGTCCACATCCACCATCTTCTCTGCCCCTTCCCACCAGAGGGCAGCGTCATCCTTTAGCTTGAAGATGGTGCAGCTGATCCGGGCAGCATCCTCCAGTCGCATGTATCTGAAGATCGTCTCTAAAGTCCTGACCCATCCCTCAGCCACGAATGGATCTGTAGTACCGGTAAACTCCGGAGGACCCATCTTTCGGAACTTCTCATATGGCATCTCGGTCATGGCAGCCTGTGAAGTCCCGGCATTCTGTCTCAAAATATATGCAAGCCCAGCTAGAACCTGCTCGATGGAGCTCAACGATGGTGGTGGAGGGGTAACTTGTCGTCCGGGAGGCATCTGGGGTTTGCAACGAATTTCACTACTTAATCTCAACATGCCTCAAAGTAAATAATATATGCAACAAATAACCTCAAAACATATTCACATCGATATATACATAATAAAAAAAAACTGGAAGAAATCGGCTATTATATAAAGCAGTCAAACACTAACACTTACTGACTTCGAGGCGAGACTCCTTGAGCTTCTTGCAGTCAGCTGTAGGCTAAACCCAAACCATAACCATGCTCTGATACCAACTGAAACGTCCCTCACTTCTTAAATTATTTTTAATTTAAAAGAGATCATAATTTCGGAAAAAAAATACTAGGAATATTTTTTGTTTTCATTTTATACTAACTCCCACATGAAAAACATTTATAAATGAAGAAATAATAGTAAGTCATTGTCATAAGGTTTCTAAGAATAATAAAAGTTTTAACCAACAAAATAAACGTGCATGATAGCTAAAATTTGTCTAAGTCATAGAAATAATCCTCATGCATAAGGAAATATACTTTTATCAAAACAAGTCGACATATGCTAAAAAGACTGAAAATGCTAAGCGGAAACAATAGGTCGCTGGGTAGGTGCCAAGTCCGACTGCAATCCGCTCAGGAATCCTGCCCCTCAATCTCGATCTCAGCCTCATCTGCACCATCCAAGCATAGTGAGTCTAAAGACTCAACAAGTACAAAACATGAATAACGAATAATAAATAATACATGCACATTGCAAATAAAATAATCCTACTTAAAATAATTTCTTTTCTGAAATTTAAAGGCATAAACGTATAAATCCTCAATAACGTTAAAACATTTGCATGCATAAAATAAATTTGCTAAAACATTTTTCCTCGTGAATTCCGTTCCTCGACTGTGGTCCCTCAACCTCAAGTTGCTTGATCAAGCTAATAAACACTAGTACTAGGTTGTAAAGGCACTCTAGTACTCATCTGGAGCCCAGACCCGTCAGTTTGGAAAGGCACTTCAGTACTTATCTGAAGCCCAGACCCTTAATTTTGATATGGCAAGCGGAACATCTCCCGACCCCATATCCGTCATAGAAAAACCACAATCAAGTCACATCGTTCAAAAATCATTTTTCCTCATTCTTGCCTCAAATAATTTTCTCAAATCCTCAATAATTAAATAGATTCCATAACCTCAAAAACATTCTGCCCATAAATACTTTAAAAGTAAGCATATGCACTTTAAATAGTCAAACATGCTAAAAATCATTTTCTAAGCATTAAATTTTCATAAAATAATAATAAATCTCATAAATGCTAAAAATGCTTAAAAACAGTTCATAATATCCTCAAAACATATGGTAAAGTCATTCATGAATTTTGGCAGCCCCTAGGACTCAATTTCTCAACTTTCCCGAAAATACCCCGAAATGACCCACTCTGCGCGACAAAACCGTAAAATTCATATAAAATTCATTTCTTAACCAAATGTTGGGACCGATTTAAAGACTTAGCAGCGCTGCTTTGAAAGATTAAACATTTTGCGCTGCTATTTAAAAGATGAGGTGCAATACCTCTGGTTCTTGAACATTAAAACAGAGCACCGGAGACAGATCTGGTATGAATTAAAATCTTGCGGAAAACACCAGAACTGAATCCTAATGTTTAAAAAAAAAACTTTGTGCAAACAAATTTCTGTAAAATCAGCATATGAAATCTGTTTGCTATGTTCTAGTGTGATATTTGTTATGCGTGCTAAATAAATGTGCAAGTGCTGAATGAATAACAGAATACAATACTCAATCGATTTGTTTATGGAAGTTAAGAATTCAATGTCCTACGTCTCCCCTTCTTCCACCTCGGAAGGTTCCACTAGAAGATTTGATCTATACATCGTGTACAGACCCGATCCCGCAACCAGCAGCTGCGAGAACTCCTAGACTCTACCAGCCCTCGGCTGTTCACTCAGAACTTGTTTAACGTCTCTGTTCAAAGACTACATACACAGAGTTTAACGTCATCGTGTTTGGACGGTAACTGATTGTGAATTGGTTTCGAGATTCATTTACTAATGAATGTCGATGAATCTCTATGTATGAGATTTTTACAATGAAGCGCTCAACTCTCTGTTTCTCTATTTCTCACACACTAGGGAAGTGCTCTACAAAAGCTAATTCTAGCCCAGCTGTCAACTCCAATAAGCTCCTCTACGAATGATAGTTGACAGCTTTGCTTCTGATTTTTCTTCCCTTTGACTGTTGTCTACTTTTTGATTTAATCTTTTCTGTGCAACAACAACTTTTTCGTCAGCCACCTCTTCAATGGCGTTCATCTCGTATATAAGCCTCTGTTCAAATTAAATCCGTTGGACACAAATTCTTCCCGTTTGAAATGTGTTCTGTAAAGTACCGACAGGGATTGTCCTTTGTGTCCTTTCTTTTGCAGGCCTTTTTGTCGTCTTCAACATTTGAAATAAGCTCAGCAGTTGACATCCAACTTTAGTAAATCTTCATAATAATCCATCAACTGCTTCGCTACTGGTTGTGTCTTCGACTGCTGCGACTGGTTATTTCCTCTGTTTCTTTGCGTTGGATTCTTTGTCGACTGGTTTGCCAATCTTCACTACGCTTTTCCTGCATCTGGATTTCTTGCGACTGGATATGCAAAACACTGTAGCCTGCGACTGGTTCATCATCTTGAGACTGGTATACTCTGCGACTGGTACCTTGCGATTGGTACCTTGCGACTGGTATCTTGCGACTGGTACCTTGCGACTGGTACCTTGCGACTGGTATCTTGTGACTGGTACCTTGCGACTGGTACCTTGCGACTGGTATCTTGCGACTGGTGGTTATCAACGCAAAGAGCATCTGCTGAATCTTAGCGCGAAGGCAAAACGCTGTCGTATCTATTAATCCAAACGACATCGTTTTGCTATCGCTAACTTCAAGTATCAACTGCTGGTTGCACTGTAGCTCTCTGCTGATTGCTGACATCACTGCTGACTTCATCATCGCTGATCCAGCTCTTGCGCTTCTTGTCGACTGCTGAATGTGATGACATCACTGCTGATGTCATCATCGCTGATCATAACTTCCTCCAGTAGATAAGCTGATGTCATCATTGCTGATTCCATATTTCTCTTTACAACTGGATCCCTCCAGTAGATAAGCTGATGTCATCATTGCTGATTCCATATTTCTCTTTACAACTGGATCCAGACTTCTACTGTATATGTTCTTCTTCGAACCTTTCTCCAGCCTTTAGCGAATATCACAGCTGCTGGTCTAAATTGGCCTCCGCCTGATTACTAACAACTGACTCAACTTTGGACGTCTCCATTGCTAATCCAGCTGCCGTCTAAATAATAAGCCAAAACAGCTGTGAACTTTATCTTGTAAACCATCGACTGGACAGATTCTGATAATTAACAAGGATTAACAACTCAAATATTCACATAAATAGCGGAAGCATAAAATAGGGCTTAAAAATTTTCGAATAATTTTGCGCCTGATTCCACAAAACCTCCACTCAAACTATTCATAATAAAAATAAGATTTGACTCAAAATCCAAATCACAACAGGTAACAATTACAATACAACAACGATCACCCAAATACATATAACCTCAGGGCATTCCCTGGATCAATACATAACAAAACTCAATTCAAATACAGATCCCCAAAATACATATGACATGGGGCATCCCCCGGATTCGATACATAATAAAATAAACTGGGACTCAAGGAAATGGGGATCGACCAGCTGAACCTCCACTCTGTCCATCTTGGTTACCTGATGATCCTGAAACTGGGCAGCACAGACCCAAACAACACAAAAGCAGGAAAAAGAATACGAGGTCAAGCCTCAGTACGAAGAGCACTAATATAACAGCAAATCATAAAAATTCAGTATTCTAAGTCATGAATGCATGCGGCTGTCAAAGAAATCGGTCATGAAGGCCTGCTAATCAGCTGGTAGTAATCTCTGTCGAGCCTCTATACCCACACAGTGTATCAGTCAGGGAAATCATCGGTCCGTGATCTTCAGGCCCGTCATCCATCACAGCTCGGTGGTCTTCAGACACAACTAATCAGTCGGTCACCACTCCAATGATAGCGTTGGACCTTTCAGGCATGACACATCTGTCTGCCGATCACAACGTGGCTCTATCTCAGGTTCTAAATCAATCATAGGCTCAATATGTATGCATGAATGCCAAGAAATTCAAATCTGATTTCAACATGCATAAATTACGTAAACAGAGCATATCAATTCAATCAAGATGTTCACGTAAACACAGAATCACAGAGCACATATATCATGCCTCAAAATACTAACACGCTTATTCTCAAAGCTGTTAACAAAAGCTCAAATCGTACCTCTGTACTCAAATTCTACCTCAACAGATCTTACTCAGGCACGGAAACTTCAGTTTGCTCAATTGGATTCCTCGCTGGTCTCAACAACCATAGCAGGAACTACTTCAAAAGTCCAGAAGAACCAAATAACGCTCGGGTCAGATCTCTAGAAAAGCTTCGAACGAACAGACTCTTCGCGCTTCTCCTCTAACGTCGAATCAGGCTTCCTAACTGGTATCAATCGATAGGCCTAAGCACCACGAGCTCAGTGCCACCAGTTTTGCTCCAAACAACGACAGAAATCAACGGAAATCAACTTGAGAAGTGTTTGAATGAACAGTAATTATCAAGGGTTCACTGGAGGAAACGATAAGGAATGTCGTGTTCAAAATACGATAAGTGTTGAGCAGCACTTGGTATATAATCCTCGAGTTAAAGATACTGTACTAAAAATTTCAGATCTCCGCTTAAGCTAAAGCAAAAGTCCTCTCAAAGCTGAATCCAGCGTTCTCCCTCCGCTGGCTCGCTGATACAGTTCAGACATCTAAACGCTCTACTAACTCATACACAAACGACGTCGCACCAACTAATCAAAACGACATAGCAGAGCTTCCATAGTTGAAACAGATCTCTCGCTAGCAACATCTGAATAGCGTTAACAACCAGCGGTCAACTCAGAGGTGTTGACCAACACGTGGCATCTTCTCGCATCCACGCTAACGCGAACAGCTGCCTCTTGCTAAACTCTCACAGCTGCGGCGTTGACATCTGATCACGCTACTACTGAGTACCAACATCTGAATGCCCACGCAAGAACGCTGCTGGCCTATCTTCTCCCAGCGATGAACCTCAAGTCTGAACTACCACTGGAATCACTTCCCGATAGGAAATGCAACTACTGAACTACAAATTCTACACAGATCTCACTCGATCACCAGCTTCTCACAGTTGATCACTCTACGTCTAAATTTGAGCACCTAGAAATCACGATTTTCGTGACAAATCTTAATTCGAAATCTGATTAACCATTAAATCTTACTTAACAGATTTCTAGTCCTCACATGAGCTATTGCAGCTCATTTTTTTTTTTTGCAGACCAGATCTCGAGATCTGGTACCATATTTGAGCGTCGCTCAGATCTGAAACCTTGATGGTTTTCAAATAATTTTAAACATGCATGGTTTTTGTTTCATATCGATCCTAAAAAGTGATATCAGAGCGGGTTGTTCTTGAAAGTGCATTTTAAATCGAAAATTTTTAAAGTTTTAAAAGCAGACCAGATCTCGAGATCTGGTACCATATTTGAGCGTCGCTCAGATCTGAAACCTTGATGGTTTTCAAATAATTTTAAACATGCATGGTTTTTGTTTCATATCGATCCTAAAAAGTGATATCAGAGCGGGTTGTTCTTGAAAGTGCATTTTAAATCGAAAATTTTTAAAGTTTTAAAATATTTGAAGCTCTGATAGTGTTTTCAAATCTATTTTATCTTGCGAAAGATCTCTGTGCTACAAAATCATTTTAAGAGTTTTAAAAACTGATTTTATGAAGATAGGGGGAGTAATGTTTATTGAATCGTAGAGCAGTTTCTCGAAAGGAAATTGCAGCGATATCTCTTCTGATGAGCTGACACGATTGCGCGAGATCTGTGTGTACGCCAAGATCTCTAGGTTTGGCAAGGCTAAATCTTAGAGAAAAATGGAAGAGATTCTATAAATTGAATCCTAAATTATTCCTCTGGTCTGAATATATGAGAATTTTCAAGTAGCACAGAATATGTTTTTCAAATCTCACAACATGCTGCCTTTCGAAAAATGCCTTCCCAAAAATCACTTTCTTTTCAAAAACAAATATACCCCTTGCTGCGTTGAGGGGGAGACTTGTTTTAAATCTTGAAGGGAAGACAAGATTTCATAACCCTTTTTTATTACCACAAAAAGGGGGAGAAATAATTCAAACCATAAACATTAGTGCATATGTTTATTCAGTTTTTTGTGTAAATAAAAAAGGGGGAGATTGTTTGATCTGTGATTACATATCAGAATCTGAATTTTGAAATACATAAAACCTGCTGATTATTTACTAACAATTTAATTGAGATGTATAGATCTGACTTAGAGACAAACCAGATCTGATGAGAATCTGGTACTGTAGCTGAACCAGATGAGATCCAATATAATGCAGCTAAACCAGATCTGACGAGAATCTGATACTGTAGCTGAACCAGATCTGATACTTTAGCGGAACCAGATCTGAGAATAAGAAAACGCGATTTCGGAGGCCTAAACGAAGGAATTTGTTCAAAAATAGAGGAGCTCACTGCGTAAAGTGAGTTTTGCTCATTGGACCGTTTTGGAGGGGGTAGCACTGACCAGATCTGAATAATACACATAAGCAATCAAAGCTGACCAGATCTGACACTGTAGCAAACCGGATTGGAAGCGAGCGGAAAAAGCAAGAAGAGCTGGATCAGATGTGAAGAGAAGATATGCTCAAAGCTGGAACCAGATCTGAATAATACACATAAGCAATCAAAGCTGACCAGATCTGACACTGTAGCAAACCGGATTGGAAGCGAGCGGAAAAAGACAAGAAGAGCTGGATCAGATGTGAAGAGAAGATATGCTCAAAGCTGGATCAGATGTGAAGAGCAAATGATCTCGAAGCTCGATCAGATGTGAAGAAGATGAGCTCAGATCTGTATCAGAAGCTATAAAGAACAAAGGAATCAGATCTGAGAGCAACAGGAGCATTGAAGAAAAACGGATGAATCATATTTGAATAAGTAAATTCAAACGAAAGTATTGTTGCATCTATTCACAAGAAGACAAAGAACTTGAAACCATGCGCCTTGAAAAGAGCTAAAGGTACACACAAAGTGAATAAAGCCTGCAGAAGCATTATATACGAATGACACGAGGTACAACTTGTCGGAAGACTTTTACAACGGGAAGAAATCTTGTGTCCAACGGCTATATCAAAGTGGGAGGCTATTTATACCAGGAGAACTGATAAAGACAAATGACGATGAACAATGAAAAGTTGTCCAACGGGAAGATAAACCAGAAGCGAAGCTGTCAACTATCAAAAACAGAGGAGCTTATTGTATCAGTTGACAGCTGAGCTAAATTCAGCTTTGAAGAAGCTCTTCCCATTTGTGTGAGATTTTATTTTCGAGAGTTGTGCTTACACTATAAAACTCACACACAGATATTCACTCACATATATACGAGATATTTGCGAAACAGTACAGTGAGTGAATCACAAACCAAACACCGAATCCGTGTTTTGTACGAAGATGTTAAACTCTGTGATGTAGCCTTTCTCACTGAGGCATAAAATAAGTGATTGAGGAACACGGCTGAGAGCTGGTGTAGATTCTAGGAATTCAGATTTGGGCAGTGGAGAAGTCCCAAATCTGATCTGGTCTGCGGATCAAATCTTCTAGTATATGCCTTGCAGATTTGGAAGAAGGGGAGAAGTAGGATATTGAGATCCGAACCTCCAGAAACAAATCTGTTCGTTATTTACAGCTTTCTGCATTGCATATTTCATAAAATCTGTTGGATGAGCTTTCGATTTTCAGAGCCCAGTTTGGGTTTTTTTCCGCATGAATTTAATGATACCCAATCTGCTTCTCGGTGCAGAATCATTAAAGAACATTGAGCTATTGCAGCTCAGTTTTTTTTTGTAGACAAGATCTGGTACCAGATTTGAGCGCCGCTCAGATCTGAAACCTTGCTGGTTTTCAAATAATTTTAAACAGGCATGGTTTTTGTTGAATATTCGATCATAACAAGTGGTATCAGAGCGGGTTGTTCTAGAAAGTGCATTTTAAATCAAAACGTTTTAAAGTTTTAAAATATTTGCAGCTCTTACAGTGTTTTCAAATCTGTTTTAATCTTGTGAAAGCTCTCTGTGCTACAAAATCATTTTAAGAGTTTTAAAAACTCATTTTATTAAGATAGGGGGAGTAATGTCTATTGAATTGTAGAGCAGTTTCTCGGAGGAAATTGCAGCAATATCTCTTCTGATGTGCTGACACGATTGCACGAGATCTGTGTGTACGCCAAGATCTCTAGGTTTGGAAAGGCTAAATCTTAGAGAAAAATGGAAGAGATTCTGTAAATTGAATCCTCAATTACTCCTCTGGTCTGAATATATGAGAATTTTCAAGTAGCACAGAATTTGTTTTTCAAATCTCACAGCATGCTGCTTTTCGAAAAATGTCTTCCCAAAAATCGGTTTCTTTTGAAAAATAAATATACCCGTTGCTGCGTTGAGGGGGAGACTTGGTTTAAATCTTGAAGGGAAGACAAGATTTCGTAACCCTTTTTAATTACCACAAAAAGAGGGAGAAATAATTCAAACCATAAACATTAGTGCATATGTTATTCAGGTTTTGTGTAAATCAAAAAGGGGGAGATTGTTGGATCTGTGATTAAAGATCATAATCTGAATTTTGAAATACACAAAACCTACTGATTAGTTACTAACAGTTTAATTGAGATGTGCAGATCTGACTTAGATACAAACCAGATCTGATGAGAATCTGGTACTGTAGCTGAACCAGATGAGATCCAATATACTGCAGCTAAACCAGATCTGATGAGAATCTGATACTGTAGCTGAACTAGATCTGAAAATGTAGCTTGCTCCTTGGACCTTTTCGAGGGGGTAGCACTGACCAGATCTGAATAATACACATAAGCAATCAAAGCTGATTAGATCTGACACTGTAGCAAACTGGATCGGAAGCGGGCGGAAAAAGACAAGAAGAGCTGGATCAGATGTGAAGAGAAGATGTGAGACCTTTGTTTTCGCAATCAGGTGTTGGTCGGGTTTGGACCAGCTGTTGGTCGATGTGCTTGCCGTAGCCATCGAATTTGCCTAAGTGTTGAAATCAGCAGTTGGAAAGATATCAGTAGTAGTAGTAGGAATCAGCCGTCGAGTGATCGCATCAGCTGTTGGTATTTCAGTCGTTGGTGTATTAGCACGTATCCAGCTGTTGCGAGTGATCAGCTGTTGGTATTTTAGTTGCGATGATCAGCAGAGAGCGCTAAGGGGTTCTGAAGCGACAATGTTTTGTGAACAGGAACCAGCTGTTGGTTATGATAGACATCAGCTGTTGAGAGATTTGATGCATTGTTTTATTCAGCTGCTGGTTTGTTGATCAGCTTTTGGTAGTGAGGTGACGTGTCCCTCTGCGACGTCGTTTGGTTAAGTTGGTGCGACGCCGTTTAGCCTTAGCGTTGTTTGAAAGATCAGCTGTTGGTTAGAGATTAGCAGTGACTAGTGGGCGACGTCGTTTTGTTTAGTTATTCGCTGTTTAGCGATAGAGAAAAGCTGATGTGAGATTTAAAATGCTGGTTGGGAATATTAGTTGCGACAAATGTTTTTGTCGGTGGAATCTGTTCCTACTTCTGTCGGCTGTTGAGAAGTGTATTTAATAGTGGACTTAGCTGCTGTTCTCTATTATTTGTTTCCCCGACACTTAGAAATATTTCCTTCGTTTCCGAATCTTGTCGCGATACCCTAGTTATTGTTCACCGTAACCTTATCCGTCCTAATTTCCGGTGGTAGACAACTCCGACGATAGTTAGAGTGGTAGCGTTTGACTCCTCTCGCTAAGGCTCTTCGTTCTATACCTCTTTAGAAGACTTTAGAGGAGTTGGA
The DNA here is from genome assembly GCA_001598015.1 of Dorcoceras hygrometricum. Classification (NCBI taxonomy): domain Eukaryota; kingdom Viridiplantae; phylum Streptophyta; class Magnoliopsida; order Lamiales; family Gesneriaceae; genus Dorcoceras; species Dorcoceras hygrometricum. The sequence goes on from KV016237.1 coordinate 90,820, forward strand.
AGAGGATCGGTGCTGGTGGAGTTTGTAGCTCCCAGCTGCTGTTGTTTGTGTTTCGGCTTTTGAGCAGTAGCTTGTGTTGGTTTAGCAGGTGACAGATCTGTGTTGCTTGGACTTCGTTGTAGCAACTATGTGTGGAAATTTTAGCTCGGGAGCTGGTGAGGTAAGGATGTTGAGCTTCTATTACGGCTGGAATTGGCATGGATATTATGTGTTTGCTGTGTATGCATTGCATTGTTGTTTATGTGCTGGTTTAACTGTTGCATTGCATATGCATTATCTATTCCATTCAGCTGTTGCAGCCATGTCCTGTTGTTATTGCTGTTCTGTTCTTAACATATTTTGAGGGCGAGCGGCAATACCACACTCTCATCTACTGCTGGTCTTTATTAGCCATCATGCGCCGAGTGGTTAACTACCACAGTTCATGGTTTGGGCAACAGCAGGTTGAGTTGTTGATGCATCTGGTATTTCGGGTGTGGTGTAAAGATGAGCGGGTAATTCCGTATGCTTGTACACACACCAGTGGCCACTAACCTCTCTTCGCAGAATTTGTTATCAGCTGTGGTGCTGTGCTTGAATTCCTTGGATCTTTGTTCAGTTGTAGCCTTCGACTTTTGTACCGTTCTTCATGCATAGCATCTGCATCTTATCTTTTGCTATTCATTTCTGTTTTATAGTTGCTCTCCGTACTGGGGTTTGACCCCGAGGTCCCTCTAGGGCCGTTGTGTTGTTTGCTTGTTTGTGGTTCAGGTTTCCCAGGTTATTCCACTGGCCGTGGCTTTGACCCAGCTGGAGGTGCCCCAGGAGGTAGATAGATTGTCCCAGTTATGTATATTATCTATATTCACTGGTATCACCGCGGGTGGGATGTCACGGGTGATGCTTAGATCTATATAGCTGGCAGTCTTTTAGTACTTGTGTTGTATTCAGCCGTTGGGAAATTATTGTACTTGACTGTTTGTGGTGTTGTGGAATTATAAAACTGGGATTATTTTGAGTATCACACTATTTTAAATTATGTTATCCTTCTGTCAGGCCAAAAGCAAAGATATTAACCACTTTTTAGTTGCTTTCGCTTGTTTTGCGTGGTTCATCTCTAATGTGAGCACGAGGCCTGACAAAAGATATGCTCAAAGCTGGATCAAATGTGAAGAGCAAATGATCTCGAAGCTCTATCAGATGTGAAGAAGATGAGCTCAGATCGGGATCAGAAGCTATAAAGAACAAAGGAATCAGATCTGAGAGCAACAGGAGCATTGAAGAAAAACGGATGAATCATATCTGAATAAGTAAATTCAAACGAAAGTATTGTCGCGTCAATTCATAAGAAGACAAAGAACTTTAAATTGTCACACCCACCAATGTGCCTTGAAAAGAGCTAAAGGTACGCACAAAGTCAATAAAGCCTGCATAAGCATTATATACGAATGACATGAGGTACAACTTGTCGGAAGACTTTTACAATGGGAAGAAATCTTGTGTCCAACGGCTATATCAAAGTGGGAGGCTATTTATACAAGCAGAACTGAAGAAGACAAATGATGATGAACAATGAAAAGTTGTCCAATGGGAAGATAAACCAGAAGCGAAGCAGTCAGCTATCAAAAACAGAGGAGCTTATTGTATCAGTTGACAACTAAGTTAAATTCAGATTTGAAGAAGCTCTTCCCAGTTGTGTGAGATTTTATTTTCGAGAGTTGTGATTACACTGTAAAACTCAAACACAGAGATTCACTCACATATATACGAGAGATGTGCGAAACAGTACAGTGAGTGAATCACAAACCAAACACCGAATCCGTGTCTTGCACGAAGATGTTAAACTCTATGTATGTAGCCTTTCTCAATGAGGCATACTAGAATTGATTGAGTGAACAAGACTGAGATCTGGTATAGATTCTAAGAGTTCAGATTTGGGCAGTGGATAAGTCCCAAATCTGATCGGGTCTGCGGATCAAATCTTCTAGTGGATGCCTTCCAGATTTGGAAGAAGGGAAGACGTAGGATATTGAGATCCAAACTTCCAGAAACAAATATGTTCGTTATTTACAGCTTTCTGCATTGCATATTTCATAAAATCTGTTGGATGAGCTTTCGTTTTTAGAGACCAGTTTGGGTTGTTTTCCGCATGATTTTAATCATACCCAATCTGCTTCTCGGTGCAGAATATTTCAAGAAAATTGAGCTATTGCAGCTCAATTTTTTTTTTGCAGACCAGATCTCGTGGTACCAGATTTGAGCGCCGCTCAGATCTGAAACCTTGCTGGTTTTCAAATAATTTTAAACAGGCATGGTTTTTGTTGCATATTCGATCCTAAAAAGTGGTATCAGAGCGGGTTGTTCTTGAAAGTGCATTTTAAATTGAAAATTTTTAAAGTTTTAAAATATTTGCAGCTCTGATAGTGTTTTCAAATCTGTTTTTATCTTGAGAAAGCTCTCTGTGCTACAAATCATTTTAAGAGTTTTAAAAACAAATTTATGAAGATAGGGGGAGTAATGTCTATTGAATTGCAGAGCAGTTTCTTGAAAGGAAATTGCAGCAATATCTCTTCTGATGAGCTGACACGATTGCGCGAGATCTGTGTGCACGCCAAGATCTCTAGGTTTGGCAATGCTAAATCTTAGAAAAAAATGGAAGAGATTCTGTAAATTGAATCCTAAATTTACTCTTCTGGTCTGAATATATGAGAATTTTCAAGTAGCACAGAATATGTTTTTCAAATATCACAGCATGCTGCTTTTCGAAAAATGTCTTCCCAAAAATCGGTTTCTTTTCAAAAATAAATATACCCCTTGATGAGTTGAGGGGGAGACTTGTTTTAAATCTTGAAAGGAAGACAAGATTTCGTAACACTTTTTGATTCCCAAAAAAATGGGGAGAAATAATTCAAACCATAAACATTAGTGCAAATGTTTATTCAGGTTTTGTGTAAAAAAAAAATGGGGAGATTATTGGATCTGTGATTACAGATCATAATCTGAATTTTGAAATACACAAACCCTGCTGATTATTTACTAACAGTTTAATTGAGATGTGCAGATCTGACTTAGAGACAAACCAGATCTGATTAGAATCTGGTACTGTAGCTGAACCAGATGAGATCCAATATACTGCAGCTAAACCAGGTCTGATGTGAATCTGATACTGTAGCTGAACCAGATCTGATACTGTAGCTGAACCAGATCTGAGAATAGGAAAACACGATTTCGGAGGCCTAAACGAAGGAAATTGGCCAAAAACAGAGGAGCTCATTGCATAGAGTGAGTTTTGCTCGTTGGACCGTTTCGAAGGGGGTAGCACTGACCAGATATGAATAATACACATAAGCATTCAAAGCTGAGCAGATATGACACTGTATAAAACTGGATCGGAAGCGAGCGGAAAAAGACAAGAAGAGCTGGATCAGATGTGAAGAGAAGATATGCTCAAAGCTGGATCAGATGTGAAGAGCAAATGATCTCGAAGCTCGATCAGATGTGAAGAAGATGAGCTCAGATCTGGATCAGAAGATTTGAAGAACAAAGGAATCAGATCTGAGAGCAACAGGAGCATTGATGAAAAACGGATGAATCATATCTGAATAAGTTAATTCAAACGAAAGTATTGTCGCGTCAATTCACTAGAAGACAAAGAACTCTAAATTGTCACACCCACCCATGTGCCTTGAAAAGAGCTAAAGGTACACACAAAGTCAATAAAGCCTGCAGAAGCATTATATACGAATTACACGAGGTACAACTTGTCGGAAGACTTTTACAACGGGAAGAAATCTTGTGTCCAACGGCTATATCAAAGTGGGAGGCTATTTTTACAAGTAGAACTGATGAAGACAAATGTAACGCCCCAAAATCCGTAGGACTACATATATGCATCTTGATTATTTTCAAGATTTAGTTGGCATTGAAATGTTATGCATTGACTGATTTCAGGGATTTCAGAAAAATAGATGTGACGCGGCTGGTTTCAGCGGATGACTCCAAGGGTGATGCACGAGCAGATTTTAAATGGATTGAAAATATATTTAAGGAGGACAAATGATTTCTTTTGAAAAGGGTTTGTTATTTTATAAATTAAAATAAGATGAAGCGAATTTTACTAAATTTTATACCTTTTAAACGAAGTGTCATGCTTGATTTCACAAGTAGCTTGCCACTAATCCCTTCCATATTTAAACTTGTTCGAAAGCAAGATTTTTATCATTTGCAAAGAAAAATATTTTCGTGTTCTTCAAAATATTTCCAGAGAATCTCGTCGTGTTGCTCAATGAGAAGATTCGGCCGGAATCGACTGTGGTTGCAAAGTTGTATTAAGGCAAGTAAAAGTTGATCATTTGCTACACCATTTAAAGCGTATATTGATGTTATTCTTGATCTGCTAGCCTGTATGTTATAGTTATGTTTAAAGTTCATGTTTAAAATGATTTATGCATGAAAATAAGGAAGAATAAAGGGTTCAAAAGGTATGTTTTTATGCTTCCAAGATTTTCAGAAAATTTATGATGTTTTAAAGTACTGAGGATTCGTGTTTGATCCAAGAATATTTATGAATGTTCTTCCTTGCGGTGGTTTGTAATATCAGAATTTGATGTTGTGTAATCGGATGTTGCTAGTTGAATCAATATAAAGTTTGGTTTGATAGGCAACGAACGATAGCGCAGTCGTCGTTTTGATGTTGCAACACAAAATTATATTCAGCGTTTTTGCATTCCATCGTTGTATTCAGCAGTTGGACTGTTTATATTCAGCAGTTGCATTCCATCGTTGTATTCAACAGTTGTACTGTTCATAATCAGCGGTTGGTCGTTAGCAATTGCGTTGACCAACCTAATTTTGATGACATTTGTTTGTTGTGCAAAGACATCGTTTTAGTTAGTATATTCATTCCAGAGTCACGACTGATTTCATTTACGTTAGCGAATTTCCTTACGACTGATTCTTGCGCTGACGACATCGTTTCATTTACTACGTCTGTTTCAATGTTAGCGATGTCCGTGAACAGTAGGAATCTGTTTTATTTCAAAGTACTGTTCCACTTTGTTGCGTCTGATTCATTTCAGCGATACATTTCCAAAAGCTGAATTTGAAACTCAGTAAATTTTTAAATCGGGAAGCGAGAGTTTTAAAATGATGGAACCCGATGATGTTTAAAGAGATTTCAAAGGAAAGGATGTTAAAAGAACAAAAAGTTTATTTTAATATTTATGCCAAAGATAACAGACGGTCAAAACGGAGGGGTGAACAGCTGTTTAAATGTTAGTTGCCCTCTCATATAGAGAAGGGTGAGCAGTCGTCCAGATGTCGGTTGCCCCTTCGCAACGATGCCAAAGGCTAAGGCTGATATCAGTAGTCACTTGATCAGGTGTAACAAGGACCGTAAGGAGAGCTTACTAAGACCATAAATCTAAATAAAAGCAAATGATATTGATGATGAGATTTGGGCTATTATCCCCTATCTCCAAGTTTATGAAAGAAAGAAATGTTTACGAAATGTTTACGAAAGAATGTTTACGCATTGATGTTCCTTTAACTCAAGTTATGTATGTTCAGATGTCTGCCTGCGTTAAATGAATTTGTTATCACTCAGGTTTTGCTTGCTGAGCCCCTAGGCTCATTAGCTTTAAAATGGTGCAGGTGCGACAGTTGAGGATCGATCGAGAGGTGAAACTTGAATCAGCTGCTGGGTGGTGTGTGTTTGTCGATGGCCAGCGTTTTCCGTGTCAAGTCTGATGTTATTTTATCTTTTGTAAAGACTGTATTAAATCAGTTGCAACAGTAGTAGTTCATATAGAATATCAGCTGTTGTAAACCGCAATTGCAATATATATAATAGAATTTGTTTTCCGTAAATGTTTGTCAGTAGTTGGCGCGCAAGTGTATACGTGTTTGCCAGCTTTTGTGTTCGTGTTTCAATTTTTTTTTAAGTTATAAGAAATACAGCTTATAAAAAATTTCCTTTTAGCTCTTCTTTTTATTTGAAAATTTTATTTCACCCCAATTCGTGATTCCCGTGGGTTCGGGTGTCACAACATGATATCAGAGCAACGTTCCTGAGATAAACACACGCACCGTCAGTTGGATCAGAGTTCATCGTCTGTTCCTCTAAGTTGTGAGTTTATTTTCAGAGCATTGTTTTTAAATTATTTAGCATGTTCTGATAAATATATGTGGTGGATTACGGGCTATAGAATATAAGATGTCAGGAAGAGGAAGAGGTAGAAGAAGTACTCCCGTAGAGGAAACCAATACTTATAATAATGCTAGTATTACGCAACTGTTAAGACTGCTGGTAGAACAAAACAACAGAGGTAATGGGAAATCTTCCAGCAGCCGAGGACCCAGTAATGATGATCCTCAAGAAAAGTTCAGGCAACAAAAGCCAAAGGAGTTCAGTGGTACTACTGATCCACTAGTTGCAGAAAGCTGGATCAAATCAATGGAGGTTATTTTTGAGTACCTTCAGATTTCTGATTTAGATAGGCCCAGGTGCTCTATCTACATGTTGAGGGAGGATACGATGATTTGGTGGGAAGGAGCCAAATTGTCTGTGGATTTGTTGAATCTCACTTGGGAAAATTTCAAACAAGTATTCTTTGAGCAATACTTCACGACTGGTAAGAGGTCTGAATTGAAGAGGGAGTTTTTGACCCTTAAACAGGGGAGTCTAACCGTACAGGAATATGTGCTGAAGTTTGAAAGATGGTGCTATTTTGTGCCTTTGATAGGAAGGATTGAAGCAGATGTTCAATATGAATGTTAGGCTATCTGTGCCAAGGACCTACCGAGAAGCAGTGGATAGAGCCCTGCAAATTGAAAGGGATTGTAAAGATGTTGATGAGGAAAGGCAACAGAAAAGACAAGCCTTTCAGCAGAAGGACCAGAGGCCGTTCAAGAAACAAAACAAGAACCAGCAGAGGCCTCAGGAGCAGAGCCTCTACCGATTCAACCTATTAGCTCTGTTCCTGCTGGTAATAATAGGCCAGTGTGTCCTAAGTGCCAAAAAACTCATCCTGGACAATGCAGACTTGGACAAAATGTCTTCTATAAATGTGGGATGCCAGGACATATTTTGAAATATTGTCCAAAGTCTAAGCAGCTGGTGACCAGCAGAGAATATGTAATGACAGCTGATCAAGCCAATCCAGACTCGACAGTAGTCACAGGTCAGATTATGATTGCTGGATTACCTTATTTGGCTTTAATAGATTCTGGAGCTACCCACTCATTTATAGCTGCTGAGTTTGTTAAGAAGTTGCCCTTTCAGCCAGAGCAAGTAGTGGTAGGCTATTGTGTATCAGTACCATCAGGAGAGAAGCTCGTATCTCACGAGTTGTTAAGGAGTTTAGAGCTTAAACTTCAAGGGCATCAAATTACTGCTGATTTAATCGTATTGCCAATGCCCGAATTTGATATGATTCTGGGAATAGATTGGTTGACTAAGTACGGGGTAGTAATTGATTTTAATCTACGAACAGTAGTTGTTAACCCGCCTAGGGAAGATTCATTCCAGTTTGTAGCTAAACATGTTAGTAGAGTTCCTATACTATCAGCTTTTAAGGCTCAACGTTGTTTGAGGAAAGGAGGAATAGGATTTCTGGTTAGTTTATAATCTTTAACCACAACCAGTAGACCCCAGTTGTCAAAATTAGAAGTGGTAAGTGAGTTTCCTGAGGTTTTTCCAGAAGATAACCAAGGGCTACCACCGGAAAGGGAGTTAGAATTCTCAATTGATCTAATTCCAGGAGCTGCTCCAGTGTCTAGACCGCCCTATCGATTAACTCCATCAGAGATGAAAGAACTGAAAGAACAGATACATGATCTGTTGGAGAAGGGGTTTATCATACCTAGCACTTCACCCTGGGGAGCCCCTGTACTATTTGTTAAGAAAAAGATGGTAGTTTGAGGCTATGTATAGATTACCGAGAACTGAACAAATTGAAAATTATGAATAAGTATCCACTACCTAGGATAGAAGATCTGTTCGATCAGTTGAAAGGGTCAGTTGTATTCTCTAAGATCGATTTGAGGTCTGGATACCACCAACTGAAATTAAGGCATCAGATGTTTATAAAACAGCCTTTAGAACTCGGTATGACCACTATGAATTCCTAGTTATGCCATTTGGACTTACGAATGCTCCATCAGCTTTTATTGATTTAATGAATAGGGTCTTTCAACCATTTTTGGACCATCTTGTAGTGGTCTTTATTGATGATGTCCTAGTATACTCTAAGACCAGATGCGAGCATGTTCAACATTTAAGAACAGTTCTCCAGATTTTGAAAGATAAGCAGTTGTTTGCTAAATTCAGCAAATGCGATTTTTGGATGGAAAAAGTATCGTTCTTAGGCCATATTATTTCTAAGGATGGAATAGAAGTCGACCCAGCTAAAGTAGAAGCTGTTCGCGACTGGCCAGTGCCTAAGTCTATTTCGAAAATAAGAAGATTCTTGGGTTTAGCTGGATATTATAGGCGATTTATCCAAGGATTCTCTATGATAGATGTTTCTTTGACCACGTTAACAAGGAAAAAAGTGAAATATAACTGTACAGCTGAGTGCCAAAACAGTTTTGATAAGTTAAAGAAAGCGCTGATAGAAGCACCGGTGTTAAACATGCCATCTGATGAAGGAAAATTTGTGATTTACACCGATGCATCTAAATTGGGATTAGGAGCTGTGTTGATGCAGGATCGTAAAGTAATATCATACGCATCCAGGCAGTTGAAAGATCATGTGAAGAATTACCCAACGCATGATTTGGAATTGGCAGTTGTTGTCTTTGCCCTTAAAATATGGAGACATCTTCTTTACGGGGAGAAGTGTGAAATATTCACAGATCACAAGAGTTTGAAATATTTCTTTACCCAGAAAGAATTAAATATGAGGCAGAGGCGATGGTTGGAGCTGGTTAAGGATTACGACTGTACGATCAGCTATCACCCAGGAAAAGCAAATGTAGTAGCTGATGCGTTAAGTAGAAAATCTATGGGATTAGCGCAGCTGGTTGTTCAGAAACAGTTGGCAACTGATATTGAAAAGTTTGGATTTGAAATAGTGTCCAACGGCAGTAATATGATTTTAGCAGACCTCTCAGTAAGATCAAATCATAGACCAAATTCGAGAGAGTCAGCTGAAGGATGAGCAGTTGCATAAATGGGTCAAACAGGATAAAGAAAGAGGCAGCAACCTCTACTTTTCAGAAGATGGTGTAGTTAGATACATGGGGAGAATTTGGTACCCCAAGTAGATGATTTGAGAGCTGATCTTTTGA
>KV016237.1:100207-120908 GCA_001598015.1 Dorcoceras hygrometricum
ATTGTATCAGATAGGGATCCAAAGTTTACATCAGCTTTTTGGAAAAGTCTGCATAAAGCTATGGGTACAAATCTGACCTATAGCACTGCGTTTCACCACCAGACAGATGGACAATCTGAAAGGGTGATTAAGATTTTGGAAGACTTGCTCAGGGCGTGTATTGTGGATTTTTCAGAAAGCTGGAATCTGAAATTACCACTGGTAGAGTTCGCCTACAATTAACAGTTTCCAAGATTAGATTCAAATGGCTCCTTATGAAGCTCTCTATGGTCGAAAATGTAGAACACCACTTCACTGGGATGAAGTTGGTGAAAGTGCTGGTTTAGGACCAGACGTAGTGCAGCAAACAGCAGCAGCTGTTAGGAAAATACGAGAAAGAATGAAAGCTGCTCAAAGTAGACAGAAAAATTATGCAGATAATAGAAGAAGGGAACTGAATTTTGAGATAGGTGATCACGTATTTTTTAGAATAGCTCCAATGAAAGGAGTTATGCATTTTGGAAAGAAAGGAAAGCTGAGTCCAAGGTATATTGGACCGTATGAGATTTTGGGAAAGATAGGAACGCTAGCCTATCGTTTAGCACTGCCACCACAGCTGTCAGCATTGCATAATGTATTCCATATATCAGCTTTGAGGAAATACATTCCCAACCCTTCCCATGTGCTAAGTCATGAACCAATCCAATTAACACCAGATCTAAGTTACGAAAAATGACCAGAAAGAATTCTCCTTCGAGAAATTAAAAGGTTAAGAAACCGTAGCATTCCTATGCTTAAGATACAATGGTCTAACCATTCTGAACGAGAAGCAACATGGGAAACAGAAGATGATATGCTAAGTCTTTACCCATATCTATTTGGTACGTAAATTTCGAGGACGAAATTTCAATAAGGAGGGTAGAGTTGTAACGCCCCAAAATCCGTAGGACTACATATATGCATCTTGATTATTTTCTTGATTTAGTTGGCATTGAAATGTTATGCATTGACTGATTTCAGGGATTTCAGAAAAATAGATGCGACGCGGCTGGTTTCAGCGGATGACTCCAAGGGTGATGCACGAGCAGATTTCAAATGGATTGAAAATATCTTTAAGGAGGACAAATGATTTCTTTTGAAAATGGTTTGGTCTTTTATAAATTAAAATAAGATGAAGGGAATTGTACTAAATTTTATACCTTTTAAACGAAGTGTCATGCTTGATTTCACAAGTGCCACTAATCCCTTCCATATTTAAACTTGTTCGAAAGCAAGATTTTTATCATTTGCAAAGAAAACTCTTTTCGTGTTCTTCAAAATATTTTCCAGAGAATCTCGTCATGTTGCTCAAGGAAAAGATTCTATCGGAATCGACTGTGGTTGCAAAGCTGTATTATGGAAAGTAAAAGTTGATCATTTGCTACACCATTTAAAGCGTATATTGATGTTATTCTGGATCTGCTTTACTGTATGTTATAGTTATGTTTAAATTTCATGTTTAAAATGATTTATGCATGAAAATAAGGAAGAAGAACGGGTTCAAAAGGTATGTTTTTATGCTTCCAAGATTTTCAGAAATTTAATGATGTTTTAAAGTACTGAGATTTCGAGTTTGATCCAAGAATGTCTATGAATGTTCTTCCTTTCGGTGGTTTGTAATATCAGATTTTGATGTTGTGTAATCGGATGTTGCTAGTTGAATCAGTATAAAGTCTGGTTTGATAGGCAACGACCGATAGCACAGTCATCGTTTTGATGTTGCAACACCAAATTATATTCAGCAGTTGCATTCCATCGTTGTATTCAGCAGTTGCACTGTTTATATTCAGCAGTTGCATTCCATCGTTGTATTCAGCAGTTGTACTGTTCATAATCAGCGGTTGGTCGTTAGCAATTGCGTTGACCAACCTAATTTTGTTGACATTTGTTTGTTGTGAAAACGACATCGTTTTAGTTAGTATATTCATTCCAAAGTCACGACTGATTTCATTTACGTTAGCGAATTTTCTTACGACTGATTCTTGCGCTAACGACGTCGTTTCATTTACTACGCCTGTTTCAATGTTAGCGATGCCCGTGAACAGTAGGAATCTAGTTTTATTTCAAAGTATTGTTCCACTTTGTTGCGTCTGATTCATTTCAGCGATACATTTCCAAAAGCTGAATTCGAAACTCAGTAAAGTTTTAAAATGGGAAGCGAGAGTTTTAAAATGATGGAACCCGATGATGTTTAAAGAGATTTCAAAGGAAAGGATGTTAAAAGGAACAAAAAGTTTATTTTAAGATTTATGTCGAAGATAACAGATGGTCAAAATGGAGGGGTGAACAGCTGTTTAAATGTTAGTTGCCCTCTCATATAGAGAACGGTGAGCAGTCGTCCAGATGTCGGTTGCCCCTTCGCAGCGATGCCAAAGGCTAAGGCTGATATCAGTAGTCACTTGATCAGGTGCAACACGGACCAAAGGAGAGCTTCTAAGCCATAAATCTAAATAAAATCAAATGATATTGATGATGATATCTGGGCTATTATCCCCTATCTTCAAGTTTATGAAAGAAAGAAATGTTTATGAAATGTTTACGAAAGAATGTTTACGCATTGATGTTCCTTTAACTCAAGTTATGTATGTTCAGATGTCTGCATGCGTTAAATGAATTTGCTATCACTCCGGTTTTTTTTGCTGAGCCCCTAGGCTCATTAGCTTTTAAAATGGTGCAGGTGCGACAGTTGAGCGATCGGGAGGTGAAACTTGAATCAGCTGCTGGGTGGTGTGTGTTTGTCGATGGCCAGCATTTTCCGTGTCAAGTCTGATGTTATTTTATCTTTTGTAAAGACTGTATTAAATCAGTTGCAACAGTAGTAGTTCATATAGAATATCAGCTTTTGTACACCGCAATTGCAATATATATAATAGAATTTGTTTTTCACAAATGTTTGTCAGTAGTTGGCGCGCAAGTGTATACGTGTTTGTCAGCTTTTGTGTTCGTGTTTCAATTTCTTTTTAAGTTATAAGAAATATAGCTTATAACAAATTGTCTTTTAGCTCTTTTTTTTATTTGAAAATTTTATTTCACCCCAATTCATGATTCCCGTGGGTTCGGGTGTCACAAGAAATGACGATGAACAATGAAAATATGTCCAACGGGAAGATAAACCAGAAGCAAAGATGTCAACTATCAAAAACAGAGGAGCTTATTGTATCAGTTGACAACTGAGCTAAATTCAGCTTTGAAGAAGCTCTTCCCAGTTGTGTGAGATTTTATTTTCGAGAGTTGTGCTTACACTGTAAAACTCACACACAGAGATTCACTCACATATAAACGAGAGATGTGCGAAACGGTACAGTGAGTGAATAAAAAACCAAACACCGAATCCGTGTCTTGCACGAAGACGTTAAACTTTGTGTATGTAGCCTTTCTCACTGAGCCATACTAGAATTGATTGAGTGAACATGGCTGAGATCTTGTGTAGATTCTATGAGTTTAGATTTGGGCAGTGGATAAGTCCCAAATCTGATCGGGTTTGCGGATCAAATCTTCTAATGGATGCCTTCCAGATTTGGAATAAGGGAAGAAGTAGGATATTGAGATCCGAACTTCCAGAAACAAATCTGTTCGTTATTTACAGCTTTATGCATTGCATATTTCATAAAATCTGTTGGATGAGCTTTCGATTTTCAGAGACCAGTTTGGGTTGTTTTCCGCGTGATTTTAATCATACCCAATCTGCTTTTCGGTGCAGAATCTTTCAAGAACATTGAGCTATTGCAGCTCAGTTTTTTTTGCATACCAGATCTCACGAGATCTGGTATCAGATTTGAGCGTCGCTCAGATCTGAAACCTTGCTGGTTTTCAAATAATTTTAAACAGGCATGGTTTTTGTTGCATATTCGATCCTAACAAGTGGTATCAGAGCGGGTTGTTCTTTAAAGTGCATTTTAAATCGAAATTTTTAAAGTTTTAAAACAATTTGCAGGTCTGATAGTGTTTTCAATCCTTTTTTATCTTGAGAAAAGCTCTCTGTGCTACAAAATCATTTTAAGAGTTTTAAAAACTCATTTTATGAAGATAGGGGGAGTAATGTCTATTGAATTGCAGAGCAGTTTCTTGAAAGGAAATTGCAGCAATATCTCTTCTGATAAGATGACACGATTGCGCGAGATCTGTGTGCACGCCAAGATCTCTAGGTTTGGAAAGGCTAAATCTTAGAGAAAAATGGAAGAGATTCTGTAAATTGAATCCTAAATTTACTCTTCTGGTCTGAATATATCAGAATTTCAAGTAGCACAGAATATGTTTTTCAAATATCACAGCATGCTGCTTTTCGAAAAATGTCTTCCCAAAAATCGGTTTCTTTTCAAAAATAAATATACCCCTTGCTGCGTTGAGGGGGAGACTTGTTTTAAATCTTGAAAGGAAGACAAGATTTCGTAACACTTTTTGATTCCCACAAAAATGGGGAGAAATAATTCAAACCATAAACATTAGTGCATATGTTTATTCAGGTTTTGTGTAAATCAAAAAGGGGGAGATTGTTGGATCTGTGATTACAGATCATAATCTGAATTTTGAAATACACAAAACCTACTGATTATTTACTAACAGTTTAATTGAGATGTGCAGATCTGACTTAGAGACAAACCAGATCTGATGAGAATTTGGTACTGTAGCTGAACCAGATGAGATCCAATATACTGTAGCTAAACCAGTTCTGATGAGAATCTGATACTGTAGCTGAACCAGATCTGATACTGTAGCTTGCTTGTTGGACCGTTTCGGAAGGGGTAGCACTGACCAGATCGGAATTATACACATAAGCAATCAAAGCTGACCAGATCTAACACTGTAGCAAACGGGATCGGAAGCGAGCGGAAAAAGACAAGAAGAGCTGGATCAGATGTGAAGAGAAGATATGCTCGAAGCTGGATCAGATGTGAAGAGCAAATGATCTCGAAGCTCGATCAGATGTGAAGAAGATGAGCTCAGATCTGGATCAGAAGCTTTAAAGAACAAAGGAATCAGATCTGAGAGCAACATGAGCATTGAAGAAAAACGGATGAATCATATCTGAATATTAAATTCAAACGAAAGTATTGTCGCATCAATTCACAAGAAGACAAAGAACTTTAAATTGTCACACCCACCCATGTGCCTTGAAAAGAGCTAAAGGTACACACAAAGTCAATAAAGCATGCTGAAGCATTATATACGAATTACACGAGGTACAACTTGTCGGAAGACTTTTACAACGGGAAGAAATCTTGTGTCCAACGGCTATATCAAAGTGGGAGGCTATTTATACAAGTATAACTGATGAAGACAAATGATGATGAACAATGAAACTTGTCCAACGGGAAGATAAACCAGAAGCGAAGATGTCAACTATCAAAAACAGAGGAGCTTATTGTATCAGTTGAAAACTGAGCCAAATTCAGCTTTGAAGAAGCTCTTCCCAGTTGTGTGAGATTTTATTTTCGAGAGTTGTGCTTACACTGTAAAACTACACAAAGATTCACTCACATATATACGAGAGATGTGCGAAATGGTAAAGTGAGTGAATCACAAACGAAACACCGAATCCGTGTCTTGCACGAAGACGTTAAACTCTGTGTATGTAGCCTTTCTCACTGAGGCATACTAGAATTTATTGAGTGAACACGACTGAGATCTGGTGTAGATTCTAGGAGTTCAGATTTGGGCAGTGGATAAGTCCCAAATCTGATCGGGTCTGCGGATCAAATCTTCTAGTGGATGCCTTCCAGATTTGAAAAAAGGTGAGACGTAGGATATTGAGATCCGAACTTCCAGAAACAAATCTGTTTGTTATTTACAGCTTTCTGCATTGCATATTTCATAAAATCTGTTGGATGAGCTTTTGATTTTCAGAGACCAGTTTGGATTGTTTTCCGCATGATTTTAATCATACCCAATCTGCTTCTCGGTGCAGAATCTTTCAAGAACATTGAGCTATTGCAGCTCAGTTTTTTCTGCAGACCAGATCTCACGATATCTGGTACCAGATTTGAGCGCCGCTCAGATCTGAAACCTTGTTGGTTTTCAAATAATTTTAAACATGCATGGTTTTTGTTGCATATTCGATCCTAACAAGTGGTATGAGAGCGGGTTTTTCTTGAAAGTGCATTTTAATCGAAAATTTTTAAAGTTTTAAAATATTTGCATCTCTAATAGTGTTTTCAAATCTGTATTTATCTTGCGAAAGCTCTCTGTGATACAAACTCATTTTAAGAGTTTTAAAAACTCATTTTATGAAGATAAGGGGAGTAATGTCTATTGAATTGCAGATCAGTTTCTCGAAAGTAAATTGCAATAATATCTCTTCTGATGAGCTGACACGATTGCGAGAGATATGTGTGTACGCCAAGATCTCTAGGTTTGGCAAGGCGAAATCTTAGAGAAATGGAAGAGATTCTGTAAATTGAATCCTCAATTACTCCTCTGGTCTGAATATGATAGGATCAATATGGCACGAAAACAGGCCTAGGAGTTCAGAAGGGGGGGGGGGTTGAATGAACTCCTTGGTATTTTAAATTTTCGAAACCGTTTAAAGCTATTTTTACAAGCACCGCTTAACTTAAGTAAGAGTTACCAGACTTAAGGTTTCTCAGTTTTAAAAGCTGATTTCTCGGTTAACAAAAATGTGCGGAAAGAAACCGATTAATCAGTGAACAGTGAAAACATTAAATAATGCGTAATGTAACGAGTTAAGGGACAGAGAATTTGTTTCTGGAAGTTCGGATATAAATATCCTATGTCTCCCCTTCTTCCTTTTGAGTAAGGTTTCACTAGAAGATTTGATGTGTGCAGGCCTTCTACAAACACCCGATCACCGAGCCTCACTCAAGGTGAACTCCTAACAACTCCACAAACAATCACGCAGACGCAGCTGCTGGTGTTACAACACTTAGAAAGATATTTTTCAAACGGCTTTTAGACAGCGCGTTTGTTACAGACTCAACAATGAATACAACGATGGAATACAAATCTATTGAGTGCTGTAAATTCTCTGGTTTCAAAACAATGAAACTCGATTCAAAAGATTGAACCAGAGAATAAACTCGAAGGTAAATCTATGAAGGCTTGTTTGAAGGTTCTTCGAGTTGTGAGCTTTTTGAGAATAACTTCAAATTGCAATGCGCTCAGAAAATTGGCAGATTGACGTAAGAGGTTGAGAGCAAAAGTTGTTCTTCAATTCAAACTCCTACTATTTATAGTCTTCGTTCACAACGAAGACTTTAAATGTAAAGGAAAATAAAATCCCTTTTTGAAATCTGTTGATTTGTAACCGTATATCCTGCTCCATCAAATGGTAAATTACACATCGTCATAACCAGATTGTCGTTTTCCATATTTGTGCAATCACCGTATAACAACCTCTGTAAATATGTACTATTTATCCAAAATAGTACCGTCGTTGTCTCCTTAATTTCAGGCAATTTGTACGATTCTGTTATGTCCATTGATCTTTTCCAATTTGAGTATATGATCGAATTTGTATCACTTCATTGTTCGTACAACAGCTGATGACTTGAACACCTGAAAGTATGCACCAGCTGATAGCTTGAAATATCTCCCGTTATGATGTAACGGCTGGTTACAACGCCTGAACACCTCATCACCTGATTTGTCCAACAGCTGAAATACCAACAGCTGATATACCAACTGCTGATATACCAGTAGATGATTATATGCAAAACCCATCGGCTGAATTCTAGCGCTAATCCAATACGCTGTCGTTTCAACTTATCCAAATGCTGTCGTTTTGCAATCTTTAACAAAATACGCTAACAAACAATTTCTTGCGTCTGAAACTAAAACATCTGCTGATTACGAACCAACGGCTGAATGAATACCAAATGCTAACGTAGAAATCCAACGACTTATCCAGTACCAGAAACTGATAACCTGTAATAATTCAACCTCTGAAATAATCCTGAATATCAACATCTGATATCTAGCATCAGAAAACTATCAACGCAACATCTGAATATCTGCTGATTACGAACCAACGGACTGAATGAATACCAAATGCTAACGTAGAAATCCAACGACTTATCCAGTACCAGAAACTGATAACCTGTAATAATTCAACCTCTGAAATAATCCTGAATATCAACATCTGATATCTAGCATCAGAAAATATCAACGCAACATCTGAATACTTCTTCTTAACAACCATCAGCTGAATATCAACCCGTCGACTGAAATATGCTTTTTTCCAAATACGTAGTTGATATCATCGTCTGTCTTTCCAGATCATAGCTTAACTTCAGTACTTATATTATTTTGTTATCACCAAAACTTAATAAATTTTATCCTAACAATTTCCCCCTTTTTGGTGATGACAAAACTTTAGCAGCCGAGATATATGAATAGGAAAAAATAAATTGCACAAGGACTGCTGAAATTCAAACTTTCATTACTGAATAACTGTACATAAGATTTGTACAAAGAATCAACAACCATTCTATCCTAGCCAATCATCAAACGACCTTGTGAACTATCCACCACCACTGCTAGGATATCTTTTCTTGGAATGTCCCCTACTCCTACTACCACCACTGCCTCTGCCTCGACCTTCTCTGCTCAAGCTACAACTAAATCTATCCACAATATCTGTTGTTCTAGCACCACTACCACCACCTGTATTCCCACTGCCTCTGTTTTGATCATCAGGAGGTGGTTTAGGGAGGCTGCTACTCACTTCCGCCTTTTTGTCATTACCACCACGGTTGATATAAGCAATAAGTTCGCTCAGTTGGTCGGTAATGTTATTGAGGGTTTCCTGTGCCTGAGCACTAAATTCTAATGAATCATTGCGAGTAGCGGCCACCTGCTCATCCAAAGATGTGACTTTGGCATTAAGTGCTCTAAACTCCTTTCGAAAATCCATCGAATCAGCAGTGACAGCAGCACTGTGAGCTAGAAAACTTTTCTAAACTCATTGAAACGAAGGGTCTGGACATCATCGAGAGTGCGACATCTTGTCGAACGTTTTGAATCAACTTTCGAAGGTCTTCTCCTTGTTGTAGCAGAGCGTCCCGAAGGCCCTTGTCAAGTGTAGTGAGCCTGGATAAAACATCATTGTGAGAATCACCAATATGCCTGATATCCTCTGACTGAGCATCAAGACACTGCCATAAAAGGGTTCTGAAATCATCAAGATAAGCAGAAAGATTTGTAGCAACAGTCGGTAGCGAAGGCTGATTTGGAGTTGCATCATCTCCCAAAAGAATGTCATTGTCACTAAAGTTCATGGAAGAATCAGCTGTGGTGGTTGGAGAGGCTAATCGCTGATCGATGTCCATCTGGTTATCCTCATCCTCAACAACTGAACTGAATGCTAACTGTACATTTTGACTGGCTGCTGAAACAAAAGATCTCTATACATCGCGCACGCTGTCCTCTCAAAAACGATAAACGAAACAAAACTGCGAATATCTGCAATACTTAACCCATTGAATAAGCTGTATTGAACATAAACTGTGCAAAACTGAGATAATCTGAGAGAAATAATAGTCGGCTGTCGAGAGAGAAAACACGAAAATGGCTCAACAATCTCAAGATATCGACAGAAGTTAATTGAACCTACTGGAAGCAATTTCCCAGAAACAGAGAATTCACAAACCTCTAAACACACATCCGCCCATCTCTTTTTCATCAACTTGAAAAATGTACTAACTGCTGGAAGAGTGTCTTCATAAGACAGTTTCCGTGGAACTTCATTATGTACAATCGGCTTAGGGATCTTCACCCAGTGATCACTGCATGGTTCAACAACCCAAACTCCATCAACACGAATCATAGTTCTAACCCAACACATAGATGGAGTGTTGGTGTTGGTTCTGGCTATGATGGCACCACGATCACGTGGGCGCCCTTCAAACAACATTGAGAAGCACGTCTTCTTCCACGTAAGATCGTGTGTTTTTGCCTCTTCCTTCAACTCTTCCAACACAAATGAATGAATGTCTGATAACCTATCCAAAACTTTTAGGTCAACGGCAGACGAACCATCTCCGGGGGCAAAATTTAGCTTCCTGGCCTCCAAAAATTTCCGTAACAACAGTTCTCTGTACTTGGTTAAAATGTACATCCTCCTGTTGAGGGTTACTCTTGTCGACTCTTCTTCTCCCCACGATAAAACGAGTTCCTCCTTAGCAGAAATGTCTTCCACTTTCAAACTAACTAGTTTCTTAAAGCTAAACGAATTAAAGAATCTGTCAACGTAGTCTATAATATTTTCCCGCAACTGTACATGGCACTCAATGTCTGCAAGAATCAACAAAATTTGTTCCTCCACCGGATTGCCCTTGACTGGGTCTTTCTCATGAAGAGGCTTCTTCCCCTTTTCTTCGGGTTTGATCTTAGGAAGACTGGCCAGGTACCAGTTCCTTTAATGAACTCCTGGAATTTTGATGTCCTTCCGCAAAGTAATCTTAGTTATTTCCACACCAGCAGAAGGAAAAGGAACGTCTACTGGAATTGTCATTAAGATATCTACTATAGACTTCGCCTCATCTGTTGATAGTTCACCAGCCTCTGTCTCTGTTTCCTCCACCGGCTCTTCCACAAAATAATCAGCTGCAGCATCTGCCCTACTGACAGCCGCATCAATAGTCTGTAACTGCTGGCGCACAACATCAATTGTTTCCATCTCCTCATCTTCCGTGTCACTGGCTGTTTCAAAGACTCGCTCAGAATCACGAGCAATCAGCACTTCATATGGAAGATTATACCAAGGTACCGAATCATCAGCTGTCCTAGCTGGTTGATCTCCAACATCAGACGTACCAACTCCATGATCTTCCTCATCAGCTTCAATATGAGCGGTTTCAGCCAACACTTGCTCAATGATGTTGTCCACATCATTAGTAGATGGGGGTCCTATCTCCTAAGCAGTACCCTCTACTGCTCACATCAACTGGTTGCTCTACAGCAGATATATCTTCATCAATAGGGACATCTGATGTAGCTTCCCTTTGTTCCTCCACGCTAGGCTCCACGACTGGTGCAGCAGTAATTGGCTCAATGATTTGAATGGGAACCTCTTCCTGTGCAACTACCACTATCTCCAAATTTTCTTGTGAAGAGCCAGATTTCTTCTTCATTGTCCTCTTCTTCTTCAGGACTGGATCTCCAACAGCAGCAACAACTGGTCTTTTCTTACACGCAGCCTGTTTCTTGGGTGCCTTCTTTACTTGTGGTGCAGCAGCCACTACTTCTGCACCAACTTTTTCATTCAGAACAATATAGCGATGAACTGTCTTGTCTATTAAATCTTTGAAGAGGGAAACTCAGACGATTCTCCCAGTTAAAAATTTGGAATATTCTCCAGCAGCAAGCTAATTTGAATAGCATAGCCTTTTGCTTGCCTCGACCCCGCAGTCACCATATCCTTCAAGATATTGAACAATACCCTGTTCCAGTTTATCTTCACTTCACAAATAATCGCAGTCAACATCAGAAATTTTTCCATGGTGAGTGCGTCAAAGGACCCTGCCTTTACCGATATCGTCTTTGCCATAACATCACAGAGAAGACGGTACTCAAACTTCATTTCCTTCTTCTTCCCAGACATGCTTAACGGCTCACCAGAGAAAGAAACGACGCTCCTCGCATCAAATACTAGATCCTTGGGAATCTGTTAAATCAGTTAAACCTTCTACCGGAAGTTCGAACGTTTCAGCAAACAATTGTTCGGAAAACTCCACTGTAACCCCATGCACTGTACTGACAACCATACCATCACGGACTGAAGCATTCGCAAAGAATTCGACCAATGCAGCTTCATAGATTACTGCGGGACAACCCAAAAATCCCTCTAGGCTAGATGCCATTAGGGCTTGAATCATAGACACCATACCTGGGTCGTCCATGGCCAAAACAGATGCAAAGTTGACATGAAGAGTGTTGGTATAATACGAAGATGCCATTTTCAATAGTCGAAAGATTGCGAGAGATTGCCTAAAAAATAGGTGCAAGAGAACACAAGAGAATACGAGAATACTAGAGAGCAAAGTTTGCAAGGTAAGCGTTAGCAAAGAGGAAAACACTGTAAATATGTAAGGAATGCGAAAAGGTGAAAGAATAGGAAACGGTGTAGATGTGACGTTTCGCATGTTGACAACACGTGTCAAGCATCCGTCGGCACGTACAATTTTGGAATGATTTTGAAAAGATTTTCAAAATATTTTATACATACAGTGTAAAAGTTTTCAAATATTTAATCGTACAATATAAAAAAAAGGTAAAAAACTCGTGCCAAATTTGATAACGCCACAGCTGGTACATCGATTGTAATAACATCACTGCTGATTTTAATTTATCGTGGAGGGTGGTAGGAGCTGATCACAAATAAGCATCAGCTGTGTATATGTAACATCTGAGTGTGTCCAGGCGTAACATATTCAGCTGACATCGTTCTTAACAATTCAGCTCCTGATTCCCCCTACGTCTGATAATCCCCCAATGCGGGAAACTTGCCTCAGCTGAAAATCTTAGCGTTCCCCCTGAACAAAAGACTTATAGCTGATTCAAGCGACAACTGACAACCTGCAAAAATGCGTTAGCTCATAGACAATCAAGGCAATTCAAGGAGACCTAATATGTTTCTAAAATAAGAAAACTTAGCGTCTGGTAGAGGCTTTGTGAAGATGTCAGCTACTTGCTACTCAGTCGACACATACTCCAGCCGGACGTCTTTCTTTAGCACGTGGTCCCTTATAAAATGATGCCTGATGTCGATGTGCTTTGTTCTTGAATGCAATACTGGATTTTGGGTGATCGCGATAGCACTAGTATTGTCGAAGAGAATAGGCGCTTCAGAAGCATCAACTCCATAGTCCTTCAGCTGATGTTGTATCCAAAGGATTTGAGCACAGCAGCTACCAGCTGCAAAGATACTCCGGTTCAGCTGTTGACGTTGCGATGGACGTCTGCTTCTAATACTGGATTTTGGGTGATCGCGATAGCACTAGTATTGTCGAAGAGAATAGGCGCTTCAGAAGCATCAACTCCATAGTCCTTCAGCTGATGTTGTATCCAAAGGATTTGAGCACAGCAGCTACCAGCTGCAAGATACTCCGGTTCAGCTGTTGACGTTGCGATGGACGTCTGCTTCTTACTAAACCAGGAACTCAGTCGATCTCCTAAAAATTGACAAGTCCCACTTGTGCTTCTACGATCAATCCTGCATCATGCGTAATCTGCATCACTGTAACCGATTAGTTGAAAGCCTGAGTCTTTGGGATACCAAAGACCCACATTGGAAGTACCCTTTAAATATTTCAATATTTGCTTTACAGCTACGTAATGCGATTGCTTTGGCTCTGCTTGGAATCTAGCACACATACAGACAGCAAACATGATGTCTGGTTTGCTAGCAGTTAAGTATAGCAAAGAACCTATAATACCACGATAAAGAGATACCTCAATGGCAGTACCAGCTCCGTCTTTATCCAGTTTGATTGAAGAGCTCATAGGGGTAGCAGCTGCTGAGCAATTGTCCATGCCAAATTTCTTCAGCAGTTATTTCGTAGATTTCTCCTGGTTAATGAATATACCATTCTCCAGCTGTATAACTTGTAAACCTTGAAAGAACATCAGCTCCCCCATCATACTCATCTCAAATTTGTCCTGCATCAACTTGGAAAACTTCTGGAACAATTTGGGGTTAGTTGACCCAAAAATAATATCGTCAACATAAATCTGAACTAATAAAACATGATCAGCTTTCACGAACTTAAACAGTGTCTTATCAACTGTGCCTATTGTGAAATCATGCTCAATTAAGAACTTATATAGTGTATCACACCAAGCTCTGGGATCTCAAATTTGTCCTGCATCAACTTGGAAAACTTCTGGAACAATTTGGGGTTAGTTGACCCAAAAATAATATCGTCAACATAAATCTGAACTAATAAAACATGATCAGCTTTCACGAACTTAAACAGTGTCTTATCAACTGTGCCTATTGTGAAATCATGCTCAATTAAGAACTTATATAGTGTATCACACCAAGCTCTGGGTGCTTGCTTCAACCCATATAGAGCTTTATCCAATTTGTAAACAAATTCTGGATGTGTATGACTTACGAAGCCAGGAGGTTGTGCAACATACACTTCCTCTGTTAAGACTCCATTAAGAAAGGCACTCTTAACATCCATCTGAAAGATTTTGAAGTCTTTAAATGCAGCATATGCAAGAAACATGCGGATGGCTTCTAATCTAGCTACTGGTGCAAAGGTCTCATCAAAATCTATTCCTTCCATTTGTCTAAATCCTTGTGCTACCATCCTAGCTTTGTTTCTATTAACTATTCCATCTTCATTAAGTTTATTCCTGAAGACCCATCGAGTTCCTATTACTGAATGGTTAGAAGATCTAGGTACAAGTGTAAAAACATTATTACGCTTAAATTGATTAAGTTCTTCTTGCATTGCTTCTATCCAGCTGGGGTCAGCTAAGGCTGTTAGAATAGATGCCCAACTAGCCAACTTGTGGCGTGTGGGTTTTATAGACTCTTGTATGAAACGATCTTTATATATGATATTCGCATTTCTTTATGGCGTTCTTTATTTTCATTATGCTATATAATGTTAACAATTGTGTTGGATAAAGACCTAGAATGCACCACAGTGTATGTTAGATGTGATAGTGGATATGATGGCTATCATGAAACACATCTAATAGTCACTGTGTATTCTGAATTCGTTCCTAGTCGATTGGGCCGTCAAAATGAGGATAAGGCCGCCCGAGCTTGAGACTAGCATCTGCGATGCGAAGTACCATGTTTCATTGGTAGGGAACATTGTGATGTTCTGAGCATGCAGATGGATAGTGACCTGGTGATCTATCGAACTACCCTCATTCGGACTTTCCAAGTCGTTACCATTTGTCGAGTGAAAAAAGTCCGAGGTCTTGGTTGTACTGATTAGTCCTCACTACTCGAAATGTCATTGAGACTCTACATGATAGGTGTCTCACTTTGACCCATTTGCCGACTCACTTGGGGTCATTAGGCGGCGGGATTGGGTGAGGTCCCGATGCTTGTAGGAGTCGATGCTTCGTTGTCGAGGATTCACCGCTCGCTTACATGCGTGAATATCCTATGATATCTGAGGAGATAATAGTGTATAAATCTCTGGCAGAGTACTAGAAGTGTTTTAGGTAAATGGGTTTACCTAGTAACACTCGTGATGTCACTATTCGATCTCGAAGATGTATGAATAGCTATCGGATCTCTAGCGACTCTCGATTTACCAATGGTCGTTGATCTGATCGGGATATATGTGTTGAAAGGACCGTACTGTACGCTAACCACGACCAACTGGTTCTTGCAGGCACTATCAGTGATACCTAGGGGATCATGGCGCGATGTTGCTAGGCGCTTTACCAAGATCAGTTGGGCAAGTCCGAAATCGTGATTTCGGAGCCGCAATGGTTGCGGGCCCACGGCTAGCTGTATCCCTGAACCATTAAGGGTCACACAAGTACTGGATTCATGATTCCCGCACGGAAACTGAGCTCAATGTGTTGAGCATAAGAAGAGAATTTTAGGGAGTGCGACTTCCTAAAAGTAAACAGGGGTCAAATTGCGATTTGCCGCTGTTGAGGGGAAAAACGGTCATTTTGGACTAGGTATCTGAAAAATGGTTTTTCACATCATAATACTCTGTTTTGGAAACTCAGTCGATCGGTCCGATCTGATCGGAGATCGGAGTTGTAATGAAGTCGCAGTGATGGATATCGTCATTTGGACCCGGGCCCGTTGGGACGGTCCAAGTCCATTGCTAGTGTACTGATAATAGACTTAGGGCATCATTACAACACAACACAACTCATAACCTAGCCTCCATCTAGACAACTCGGCCGCCCCTCTCCTCTCGCCCCCTCTCTCGGCCGCGCCGCCGCCCCGCCGCCGCATACGTTGATCGGACTTGTTCCGATCAGCTTGACGAGGAGTTTCCGATCGTGCCAAAATCCATCAGCTTTCTAGTGTAGGCTGATTGGAGGAAGATTGAATCCGATCGTGGACCTGATTGGAGGATCTACCGCCGCCTACCGTGAAGAGCCAGTTTTTCTTGTAAATCTTGTTGGAGCCAGGCGCCTAGACGCTAGCAAGGTAGCAATCTATGAACACCCTATGTATGTTTGTAGATTTATATTAATGTATTGAACACTTTCCGGGCAAATTTTGTTTTTCCGCTGCGCCCCGGGAAGTGGGATCCGGATCCGCCACCATGTTCCTACAGTGGTATCAGAGCTCAGGCTCGGATCCTTTAATACATATATTGTATCGAATCTCAAATTTTTAAGATAAAACAAAAAATTTTGGAAGAACGGCCAAGGCGCCGCCGCGCATGGCGGCGCCCCACCGCGCGCATGAACGCGCGCGGTACCATGCGCGCTGGCCGCGCATGGCGCCAACCAATGTTGCTGATTTCGCGCACAGGTTGCGCGACCTTGTGATCGGCCAGTAGCTGCTGGCATGCATGATGGAGGCGCACGGTGGCTGCTGGTATTGCGCAATCGGTGCGCCACGGCAAAGCGCAATGCGCGTCGTGCTCCGCGCATGTCGCGGCCAAGCGCGCAACCTTGTGCCGCGCGCGATTTGGTTGCGGCGGCCGCCGTCCGGCGAATCTCCGACAGCGATGCGATGGCTATTTTTCTTCTAGGTTATGTTCGGGCCTGTCCCGGGCAGCCCATGATGTTTTTCGGCCGATATTCTATATTGGGCCCATTTTGGTCGATTTTTGAAATTTTTGAGATTTTGGCCTAAAATTGTTTTAAGCCCAATTTGATGCAATTAAAATTGCAAAATATGATTTTAGTTGTAAAATATGATTTTATAATTAAAATATGATTTTGTTGATTAAAATATGATTTTATCAACAAAATGCGATTTTATTATAAAATGCGATTTTATGATTAAAATATGATTTTGTGATAAATAATTTGATTATTTAAGTTATGCATATTAATTAAATTGATTGCATGTTTGGGATGATCGAGAGCCGTGCCCAATGTGTTAGGTGTATGCTTTAGGTTTTGCGATATCGGTTGTATTTAATATTGTTGAATATCATTTTATAGAGTGTGTCTGTTTGTGGCCCGTTCCCACCCCTTAAAATTGTATCCCTTATGTGACATGGAAATTTAATTGTAAATTACTAGACTTAGTGGGAGGACATTTGAAGATGGTGGGCCGATGACGATCAAAGATATTGAAGACCAAAGATCTGTAAAACCGGAAGCAATTGTAATAGGATTGCATTGCATATTGCATTTCACCTAGGATTGGACCCAGGTCCGTGATTGGCAACCACGGACCCCATAGCTCTCGCGATCGATCATCCCAAAGTTATTAATATATTTGATATATGTTGAATCCGCATGTTTTAAATTGTGATTTAAAATTGCATGAGACCAAATTTTCAAAAATAAAATTCCTCGTTTTAAATACGATTTAAAACTAATATCAAGATAAAAGTTTATTCGATAAACTAAGGGAATTTAAATTTGTTTAAATTATCCATACCTTACATCAACAATGGGTGTACGCCGATGCTACCCGCATACATGGCCCGACTCATATTATTGAGTGGGTTATATATGCCGGAAAGCTGTCCACGCCATTGACAATTGTTGTGAGTCGGTTGGAACTCCCCTTAACGTTGGATCATATTATTGGGGACGTTAAGGGGACCGTCCTTCACGACTAAACATTGATGGGTCATCTTGACACGTGATAGTAAACGGCGTCATATTATTGGGCCCTTACTGGACGTGAGGTGAATACATGGAGGTTGCACCGGTTGCAATTGGAAACTACCTTTTGGGGGTCATGGTTGGATGATATTATTCGGGACCATGATCGCTTGA
Source organism: Dorcoceras hygrometricum (assembly GCA_001598015.1). Lineage (NCBI taxonomy): Eukaryota > Viridiplantae > Streptophyta > Magnoliopsida > Lamiales > Gesneriaceae > Dorcoceras > Dorcoceras hygrometricum. The sequence goes on from KV016237.1 coordinate 118,088, forward strand.
TTGGGCTCCGTGCACCAACTAAGGAAACTCGCTTTCCCGATTTCATTAGAGGGTGGTGAAATCGTTAAAATAGTGGGAGGGTAATTCATAATACTTAACGACCTTGTTTTATGTCTTAGCGTTCTTTCAAATATAGTTAGTAATGTATGTCTGTTTTTCTTTCAGTATAACTGCATTTATAATGTCTTCGATCAAAAACCCACTCGCTGCTATACTGGATAGCAACAAGTTCACCGTTCTGAACTACCAAGACTGGCTTCGAAACCTCAACATTGTGTTGGCTTCGGAGAAACTTCTTTATAAGATAGAGAAGAGCCCTCCGAAGGAAGCCCCTGCCGATATCAGCCCTGAGAAGCTGGTTACGCTTAAAAAATGGTGGGACGACGAGCTTAAGACTCGATGCTATGTGATGGAATCGATGTCCAACGAAATGCTACGGTGCTTTGAGAAGACGAAGTATGCTGCTGACATACTTTTTCATCTCAAGGAACTGTATGGGGATAACTCTCGACATGAGAGGTTCACCGCTGTCAAGGAGATTATGACGAGCCGCATGCGCGATGGGACTTCGGTCCGCGAGCATGGGGTTCGTATGATTGGGCTCGTTGAAAAGCTGGCGGGCCTTGATATCACACTTCCACACGAGCTGTCTGTGGATGTGCTTCTCCTCTCACTACCCGCTGCATTCGACCCATTTGTGGTCAACTTCAACATGAACAAGCTTGCAGCCACCCTTGAAGAGGTGGTTAACATGCTTGTAGTGTTCGAAGGAACCATAAAGAAGGACAAGCCCGTCCTCCTTATGAGCTCTTCTTCCTCTGCGAAGAAGGGGCCCAGACGCAAGGGTAAGAAGCGTTCTGCCCCTGCGAAGGAGTAAAAACCCACTAAGAAGCCAAAGGCAAAGGCTTCCAAGCCGAACAAGTCTGAGGATATTTGCCACCACTACCACAAGCCTGGGCATTGGAGGAGGAACTGCAAGGAGTACCTCGAGCAGTTGCGAACTGCGAAAGGTATGTTCTATATCGAAATAAATATGTCTCTTAATTAGACTTCTTGGGTACTTGATACCGGATGTGGATCTCATATCTGCAATGATTTGCAGGTGATGACAAGAAGCCGATGTCTAAGAGAGGGTGATACCCACTTGAGGCTTGGCAATGGAGCAAGAGTTGCTGCAGTAGCTATAGGAGATGTTTATTTATTTTTGTCTTCTGATTTTAAGTTGTTATTAAGAAACGTTTTATTTGTTCCCGAATTAATAAAGAACATTATTTCTGTTTCTATGCTTGATAGTGATGGATATTCTTGTATGTTTGCTAATTCTATTTGCAATATTTACAAGAATGAATGTTTGATTGGTTTTGGGGAACGCGAAAACGATCTATATACCTTAAAATTAAAACCAGTTCCAACTCGCGATGTGGAAACACATACAACAACAATTAAAAGGAAAAACGATAGCTTAAACCCAGCACAACTTTGGCACGCCAGGCTAGGTCATATTTATTTAAGTAGTATGAACAAGTTAGTTAGGAGTGACATGTTTGATCTGTCAGACATTAACTCCCTACCGACTTGTGTGTCCTGTCTCAAAGGAAAGATGACTAAGCAACCCTTCAAGGGCAAGGGTGAGCGTGCTCAAGGCCTATTGGATTTGATCCATACTAATGTGTGTGGTCCATTTAGTATTGGTACTAAATACGGTCACACATACTTCATCACCTTTACCGACGATTACTCTAGGTATGGGTACTTGTACTTAATGAAGCACAAGTCTGAATCCTTTGAAAGGTTCAAAGAATTCAAGGGTGAAGTAGAAAATCAATTAGGCAAGAGTATTAAAGCACTTCAATCCGATCTAGGTGGTGAATACTTAAGTGCTGAGTTTCAAGACTATCTTAAAGAGAAAGGGATTCTCTCACAGTGGACCCCTCCGGCCACACTACAGCTCAATGGTGTATCGGAGCGTCGTAATCGAACCTTGATGGACATGGTTCGATCTATGATGAGCTTCAATGAGCTTCCTACCTTGTTTTGGGGCTATGCGCTTGAAACGGCGGTAATGTTGTCGAACAATGTCCATACCAAGGCAGTGGATAAGACTCCATATGAGATATGGATGGGCAAACCACCCAAATACTCATACATGAGAATTTGGGGATGTCCTGCTTACGTGAAGCAGGCAGTGGGAGATAAGCTGGATATGAGATCCATCTTATGTTACTTCATTGGGTATCCAAAGAATTCCATTGGATACTACTTCTACTATCCGAGCGAAACAAAAGTGTTTGTTTCTAGGAATGCCACCTTTATGGAAAGGGAATTTCTACTTGATAGAAAGGGAAAAATAGTAGAACTCGAAGAGGTTCGAGAACCAACAGAAGTACAGGTGAATCTCCTGCACCTCCAGAGCCAGTACCAGAAATGGTCGCACCTAGGAGATACGAAAGGGTTCCTAGGGCTCCTGAAAGATATGGTTTCCTTCTTGAAGATGATCAGGGTGATCAAGTTGTTGGATGTGATCCAAGGACTTTCAAGGAGGCAATTTCCGATGCTGATTATAATTTGTGGCTTGAAGCAATGCAGTCTGAGTTTGATTCAATTCATGCGAAAAAAGTTTGGACTCTTGTTAACCCTCCAGAAGGAATCGTTCCTATTGGGTGCAAATGGGTATACAAGAGGAAACTTGGGCCTGATGGTAAGGTAATGACCTACAAGGCACGACTGGCCGCGAAAGGTTACACTCAAAGGCAAGGTGTTGACTATGATGAAACCTTCTCACCAGTCGCAATGTTCAAGTCAATTAGAATCTTGTTAGCCA
>KV016237.1:122971-135946 GCA_001598015.1 Dorcoceras hygrometricum
TCACCAGTCGCAATGTTCAAGTCAATTAGAATCTTGTTAGCCATAGCCGCATGGTACGATTATGAGATATGGCAAATGGATGTGAAAACTGCGTTCCTTAATGGAAACATTCAGGAAGAGATCTATATGACGCAGCCTGAGGGTTTCACAACAGCCGCATGGTACGACTATGAGATATGGCAAATGGATGTGAAAACTGTGTTCCTTAATGGAAACATTGAGGAATAGATCTATGTGACGCAGCCTGAGGGTTTCACATCTATAGGAAGTGAACATAAAGTATGAAAACTTCAGAGATCGATCTACGGTCTCAAACAAGCATCGAGGAGTTGGAACCTGAGATTCGATGAAACAATTAAGGAATTTGGTTTCATCAAGAATCCCGAGGAGCCATGTGTATATAAGAAGGTAGTTAAAAGCGTTGTGACATTCCTTGTACTTTACGTTGATGACATTCTACTCATTGGGAATGATGTAGGAATGCTGCAGTCAACTAAAGTATGGTTGTCTAGTAGATTCTCGATGAATGACATGGGTGAAGCATCCTATATTCTTGGAATACAGATCTATCGGGATAGATCAAAACGGATGCTCGGACTCACCCAAGCCACCTACATCGATACCATACTTAAGAGGTTCTCTATGGAAGATTCCAAGAGAGGACACCTACCTATGAGCCACGGGGTCACTCTATCTAAGTCTATGTGTCCGAAGATTGATGAGGAGATAGAGAGTATGGCACGTGTGCCATATGCCTCGGTGATAGGTAGTATTATGTATGGCATGATCTCAACTAGACCAGATGTCGCATATGCTCTGAGTGTCACGAGCTGCTACCAGGTCAACCCCGGCCAATTGCATTGGAAGGCCGTGAAGGATATTCTTAAGTACTTGCGAAGGACTAAGAATATGTTCATGGTCTATGGGGGCGGTGAACTGAAATTGGAAGGCTACACTGATTCTAGATTCCAGTGTGACGTGGATGACTTGAAGTCTAACTCTGGATTTGTATTCATGCTCAATGGTGGTGCTGTCTCTTGGAAGAGTTCCAAGCAAGACACCATCGCGGATTCAACCACTGAGGCTGAGTACTTTTCAGTATCAGCTGCTGCTAAGGAGGCGGTTTGGATAAGGAATTTCTTCCAAGAGTTGGGCGTCATTCCTGATGGAGTTTCTCCAGTCCTGGTGTACTGCGACAACACGGGTGCCGTTGCGCAAGCAAAGGAGCCTAGGTCTCACCAAAGATCCAAACATATACTGAGGAAATATCACATAATCCAGGATATTGTGGCTAGAGGTGATATAGCAGTTGAGAGAGTCGCCTCTGCGGACAACATTGCTGATCCACTTACGAAGCCCTTGCCAGGACCGTTGTTTGAAAAACATCACGAAACAATGGGACTGCGTCTAATGAGTAGTTGGCTATAGGGCAAGTGGGAGATTGTTAGAGTAGATGCCCAAGTAGCCCAGTCCTGGTGTACTGCGACAACACGGGTGCCGTTGCGCAAGCAAAGGAGCCTAGGTCTCACCAAAGATCCAAACATATACTGAGGAAATATCACATAATCCAGGATATTGTGGCTAGAGGTGATATAGCAGTTGAGAGAGTCGCCTCTGCGGACAACATTGCTGATCCACTTACGAAGCCCTTGCCAGGACCGTTGTTTGAAAAACATCACGAAACAATGGGACTGCGTCTAATGAGTAGTTGGCTATAGGGCAAGTGGGAGATTGTTAGAGTAGATGCCCAAGTAGCCAACTTGTGGCGTGTGGGTTTTATAGACTCTTGTATGAAACGATCTTTATATATGATATTCGCATTTATTTATGGCGTTCTTTATTTTCATTATGTTATATAATGTTAACAATTGTGTATGATAAAGACCTAGAATTCACCACAGTGTATGTTAGATGTGATAGTGGATATGATGGCTATCATGAAACACATCCAATAGTCACTGTGTATTCTGAATTCGTTCCTAGTCGATTGGGCCTTCAAAATGAGGATAAGGCCGCCCGAGCTAAAGACTAGCATCTGCGATGCGAAGTACCATGTTTCATTGGTAGGGAACATTGTAATGTTCTGAGAATGCAGATGGATAGTGACGTGGTGATCTATCGAACTACCCTCGTTCGGACTTTCCAAGTGGTTACCATTTGTCGAGTGGAAAAAGTCCGAGGTATTGGTTGTACTGAGTAGTCCTCACTACTCGAAACGTCATTGAGACTCTATATGATAGGCGTCTCACTTTGACCCGTTTGCCGACTCACTTGGGGTCATTAGGTGGCGGGATTGGGTGAGGTCCCGATGCATGTAGGAGTCGATGCTTCGTTGTCGAGGATTCACCGCTCGCTTACATGCGTGGATATCCTATGCTATCTGAGGAGATAATAGTGTATAAATCTCTGGCCAGAGTACTAGAAGTGTTTTAGATAAATGGGTTTACCTAGTAACACTCGTGATGTCACTATTCGATCTCCAAGATGTATGCATAGCTATCGGATCTCTAGCGACTCTCGATTTACCAATGGTCGTTGATCTGATCGGGATATATGTGTTGAAGGACCGTACTGTACGCTATAAGTGATACCTAGGGGATCATGGCGCAATGTTTCTAGGCGCTTTACCATGATCCGTTGGGCAAGTCCGAAATCGTGATTTCGGAGCCGCAATGGTTGCGGGCCCACGGCTAGCTGTATCCCTGAACCATTGAGGGTCACACAAGTACTGGATTCATGATTCCCGCACGGAAACTGAGCTCAATGTGTTGAGCATAAGAAGAGGATTTTTGGGAGTGCGACTTCCTAAAAGTCAACAGGGGTCAAATTGCGATTTCCCGCTGTTGAGGGGCAAAACGGTCATTTTGGACTAGGTATCTGAAAAATGGTTTTTCACATCATAATACTCAGTTTTGGAAACTGAGTCGATCGGTCCGATCAGATCAGAGATCGGAGTTGTAATGAAGTCGCAGTGATGGATATCGACATTTGGACCCGGGCCCGTTTGGCCGGTCCAAGTCCATTGCTAGTCTACTTATAATAGACTTAGGGCTTCATTACACAACACAACTCATAACCTAGCCTCCATCTAGACCACTCGGCCGCCCCTCTCCTCTCGCCCCCTCTCTCGGCCGCGTCGCCGCCCAAGTGCCGCCGTCCCGCGGCCGCATACATTGATCGAACTTGTTCCGATCAGCTTGACGAGGAGTTTCCGATCGTGCCAAAATCCATCAGCTTTCTAGTACAGGCTGATTGGAGGAATATTGAATCCGGTCGTGGACCTGATTGGAGGATCTACCGCCGCCTACCGTGAATAGCCAGTTTTTCTTGTAAATCTGGTTGGATACAGGCGCCTAGACGCCAGCAAGGTAGCAATCTATGAACAACCTATGTATGTTTGTAGATTTATATTAATGTATTGAACACTTTCCGGGCAAATTTTGTTTTTCCGCTGTGCCCCGGGAAGTGGGATCCGGATCTGCCACCGTGTTCCAACAAAGGCCTCATCTATCTGCTTAGGCTCTATATGCGAGATGAAAGCAGAATCAAAATGATCATGCATTAGCTGGCCTCGTGTGCGAACAGGAGATTCGAAATTATCTATGACTTGCTCGGGTGGATGATTTTTATTCCACCGGATATCAAGTCCAATTGGATTTGCTCTATGTTCCCCCTGTGTCGTTGGCTGGTTTGCAACTACTGGATCAGCTGACGCCAATTGATGTTGAGCATTGTTGGCTTGTGCGTCTGCTTCCAGCTATTGTGATCGTTGTTCCAGATGTGAGCTAGGATCAGCTCTTGTTTCAGTTGATGGTCTGGATACCAGCTGATGATCACTTGCGACTGGTTGTCCAGACGTTGGTCTTAGTACCGAATGATATGATGTTTTCGTGCCTTGTTGTCCATCTGGTGGTGAAGATATCAATTTGTGCTAGCAGCTGGTGCTTCAGGCGTTGATCTTGAAACCAATGGAGAAATGCTTGTGACTACTTGCGCAACGTCTGGTTTATCAACGTCTGTTGGAGCAACATCTGATTGATCGTCGTCTGGTTGAAAATTTGTCGCTACACTTGCTTTAGCTGGTACACTTGGGAAGATCTGACCCTGTATGGAATCATTGTTAGTTAAATCAATGACTACAGGGTTACCTGTCAGATCTTGTTGTGCAATGTTGTGCGGTGTGTCCAGCGTTGGTTGTTCTTCAGCTGAATATCTTTGTGGCACGTCGTCGTCTGATTCTTCAAGACTTGTTGACTCCAGACGTGAACACAATCATGTAGGCTTGCAGCTGAATTTGATTTGAAACTGGTTTCATCAAACACCACATGTGCTGATTCCTCAACTGTCAAGCTTCGATTGTTGAAAACACGATACGCTTTGCTCACAGCTGAATATCCTAAGAGGATACCTGCATCAGATTTAGATTCAAAGGCTGTTAGGTGCTTTTTGCCATTGTTATGAATGAAAAATCTACACCAAAACACCATGAAGTAAGAGATATCAGGTTTCTTTCCATGCCAGATCTCATATGGGGTTTTATCGTGCACCCTATTAATCATCGATCTGTTCTGAGTATAACATGCTGTGTTAACTGCTTCTGCCCAGAATTTTTGTGAAATACCGGAATATGCAATCATAGATCTAGCAGCTTCTTTTAAAGTGCGGTTTCTCCTTTCAGGTAACCCGTTTTGTTGAGGAGTTCTAGCCGCTGAAAGCTCATGCTTTATTCCTAAGTCTTCCAGATAAGAAGTTAATTTAAAATTTAGAAACTCAGTACCGCGATCACTTCTTATCTGGTTGACTGAACAAGATCTGTCATTCTATAAACGTTTTAAAAGGCGTATCAGCTGGTCGGCGGTTTCAGATTTTCCTTTTAAAAACAACACCCAAGTATATTTTGTAAAATCATCAACAACTGCAAGGGTGTAATTCCTTCCCCCTAAGCTCGTTACGGAAATAAGACCAAAATGATCCATATGCAAGAGCTCAAGGCAACGGGTAGAACGTTTTCCGCCTTTATTTTTTAAAGTCGATTTAATTTGCTTACCCAGCTAACATGCTGCACAGATCTTATCCTTAGAAAAACTGATTTTTGGCAGACCAGAAACCATATCACGTTGACTCAATTTAGCAAGTGTTTTGAATGCAAGATGATTCATTCTTTTATGCCACAGCCAGCTATTGGAAGAACCAGCTGCAAGGCACAACTGCTCAGATTCCAGCTGATCTGACCAATCGATAATGTAGGTATTCCCCGAACGTTTGCCTACCAATACAGTTAGACCACTTGGACTCTGAACCGAGCAAGTGTGTTGTTGAAATTGGACTGTGTAACCTTTGTCACACAGCTGACTAATGCTAATCAAGTTATAACAAAGATTGTCAACAACTAGGACGTCTGAGATAGAGATGTTACCGTGGATAATCTTACCCTTACCCAAAGTGTTACCGTATGCGTTATCACCAAAGACTATCTTTGCGCCTTTGTGTGGAATGACGTCTGATAGCAGCTTTTGATTTCCTGTCATATGTCGCGCATAGCCACTATCCAGATACCACAATGTTGATTCATCAGCTGGTTCGTACCTGTTGTCTTGTAATCATAAAACCAGCTTTTGGTACAAAATTTTACTTGGGTCCAGATAGGATTACCCTTTTCGGGACCATACTTGAATTACTTTGACAACTTTCCCAGTATGATAGTCCATAAGGGTCTGTGCATAAGTACTGTGAGATCTGTTGAGCTTTGATTTTATACTCTGACCACTTAGATCTCTTTTCTGTTGAACCTTTTTCCAACCAGATTTTACCTTCTTTGAACTAAGCCATGACTGGTTAGGAACAAATGACTTTCGACTAGCTTTTGCTTTGTCTTTGTCTAGTTTGTTCTTTAGCCAGCTTGGCTTGGAGTTCTCAGGTTTTTGAAAGCCGATACCAGCTTTTACTTTATGGTTCAACTTCTCAGGGATCTGGTCATTATATGTCATCGACTCACATGGATCATATACCACGTTGGCTTTGACAAAGCTCATCTTATTGAACTTGTCATGTGCCAGCTGTGATTGAGTACTCGTTTCTCCTTCACTGCTGTCACTACTATTGAAACCCAAACCAGTTCTATCATTCGCTGCCTTTTGGCTTTCTTGCAGCTTATGGAGAGAACGAGAAAACTGGTTCCAGGAGCTCACAAGCTCATTTAGACTTTCAATTTCAGCTTTGAGCTCACTAGACTCTTCTCTCAACAATTCATTCTCAGCTGTCAGCTTACTCAACTCGATTTTCAAACTGTCAGCTTCACCAAGTTCAACAGCACTTGGTTCAGCTGAACTATTTTTCAAATCACTGTTTTCAGCCTTAACTTCCTCGAATGAGTGAGAAAGCTTCTTGTACTCTTTGACCATGTCATTTAGTGCACTGTCAGCTTCACCAAGTTCAACAGCACTTGGTTCAGCTGAACTATTTTTCAAATCACTGTTTTCAGCCTTAACTTCCTCGAATGAGTGAGAAAGCTTCTTGTACTCTTTGACCATGTCATTTAGTGCACTGACAAGGTCTTCTCGTGTAAATTCAGCATTAGAGAAGTCAAATACCTCGTCATCTGATGTTTGGTCAGCCATTAGACAGTGAACCTCCTCCTGTTCACTATCGCTGGATGATGAGCTGCTGGATGAAGATTCTAAATCAGTGTCCGCCCAGCTTTTGGTGCTTTCCTCAGCCACCAGTACTTTGCGATCATGCTTGCGGCTGGTCCCCTTATCACCTCGAGTCCTTATCCGTCTATCTTTGGATCTCTCCTTCGATCTGTCCATAGCTCTTTCATCAGATTTGTCATCTCTGTTGTATCGATCCTCCTTCTTGTATATATCATCATTTCTCTTGTCATCTCGCTTGTATCTATCGTCTTTCTTGGGCCTGTTGCACTCAGCTGCAAAATGCCCTGGATGTTCACAGATAAAAAATTTCATATCAGATACATCTTTATCATTTTTATGATTATTGTAAGGAGTAGAAGGGTTATATGATCTTCTCAAGTATTTCCCAAACTTCTTGACGAAGAGGGACATGACGTCATCGCTGAGTTGATCAGCTGTTGTCAGGCCCCGTGCTAATTACTAACGATTAACACAAGATAAGCGCATAAACACGGAAGCTTAAAATCAGGGCTTAAAAAAATTTTCGAAATACAATGGGCCTGAACTCAATTCATACCATCAAATATCGATAATTAAAATATGAGTTGACTCAAACTCCAACCCAACAGATAACAACATAATATCAAATCAAATATAGATCCCCAATACATGATAACACGGGGCTTTCTCAACATTGACACATGAAACACGTCATGCATCGCGGCTAATTCCTCGGGCAGCCTCAGTCTATAAGCCAATTGTCCAATCCTCTCGATAATCTCAAAGGGACCAACGAATCTGGGAGCCAATTTGCCTTTAAATCTGAATCTCATCACGTTCTTGAAAGGAGAAATCTTGAGAAACACACGATCGCCAACCTCAAACTCTAACGGTCGACGTCTTCTATTAGCATAACTCGAGAAACGGTCTTGAGCAGCTTTCATTCTACTCCGAATCAAATCGATCCGATCCTTCATGTGCTGAACGAACTCCGGTGTAGAAAGCTGTCTCTCGCAAACTTCTTCCCAACAATTCGGGGATCTGCACTTTCGACCATACAATGCCTCAAACGGAGCCATTCCAATAGTGACTTGGTAGCTGTTGTTATACGAAAACTCCACCAAGGAAAGCGAATTCTGCCAGCCACGCTGAAATCCATCACTACCGCTCGAAGCATATCCTCTAAAGTCTGGATAGTCCGCTCAGACTATCCATCTGTCTGTGGGTGATAGGCTGTGCTCATCGCCAATCTCGAACCCATTGCTGCTTGCAGACTCTTCCAAAAGCGAGAAGTGAACCTCGGATCTCTGTCAGACACTATCGAAACCGGAACTCCATGCAATCTAACCACATGGTCGATGTACAACTTCGCCATCTTTTTCATCGAACACCTCACATCATAGGGAATGAAATGGGCTAACTTCGAGAGTCTATCAATCACAACCCAGATCGCATCGCATCCCCTACTCGATCGAGGTAGATGAGTCACGAAATCCATGGCGATGTGCTCCCAATTCCATTGGGGCACCTCTAAACTCTGGAGCAATCCACCAGGTCTCATTCTCTCGGCCTTGACCTGTTGGCAATTCAAACATCTAGCAACAAAAGCCGAAATGTCGCTCTTCATACCTGCCCACCAGTAGTGAGACTTCAAGGCATGTTACATATTTCTTTGGCCTGGATGCACACTGTACAGACTACAATGTGCTTCATTCATGAGGGTCTCTTTCAAATCGATCAGGTTTGGAACTACTAATCTCCCTCTGAATCTCAAACATCCATCAGAAGTAACAGAGAAATCATCAGACTGACCTGACTGCGCCTTAATCCTCAACTCATGGATATAGGGGTCGGTCCTCTGCGCCTCCCTGATGTTCATCACAATCTGCGGTTCCACCTGAAGAGAAGAAACAAAGAAATACTGATCACCCGGCTGGAATCGCCAACCAGACGTACTCAACTCCTCATGAACTTTCGAAATACTCAAGGACGCTAACATATCAGGCTGGGTCTTTCGACTTAGAGCGTCTGCTACCAAGTTCACTCGCCCAGGCTGATACTGAATCTCACAGTCAAAGTCCTTAAGCAATTCCATCCAGCGTCGCTGCCTCATGTTCAAATCTGACTGCGTGAAGATATATTTCAGGCTCTTGTGGTCGGTGTACACCACAAATTCTTCACCATAGAGATAATGCCGCCAAATCTTCAAGGCAAACACTATCGCAGCCAACTCCAAATCATGAACCGGGTACCTCGTCTCGTGAGGCTTCAACTGTCGAGACGCATACGCAATCACGTAACCGTCTGCATCAGAACACACCCTAAACCATTCAGAGAAGCATCGGAGCACACAAAAAATCCTCCGGAGCCAGACGGTAGGGCCAAGATAGGAGCAGTAGTCAACTTCTCCTTCAGCGTCTGAAAACTGTACTCGCACTCATCAGTCCATACAAATCTCTTATCTTTCTGAGTCAACTGCGTCATAGGCCTGGCTATCGAAGAAAACTTCTCAATGAAACGCCTATAGTAGCCGGCCAACCCCAAGAAACTACGGATCTCTGAAACGTTTCGAGGTCTCTCCCAGTTAAGCACTGCTTCGACCTTGCTCGGATCTACAGAAATCCCTTGTGCTGATATCACGTGACCCAAAAAGATAATCCTGTCGAGCCAAAGCTCGCACTTGCTGAATTTGGCATAGAGCTGCGAGTCTCTCAATCTCTGCAATACTAATCTCAAATGCTCCTTGTTCTCTCTCTTGCTCCAAGAGTACACCAAAATGTCATCTATGAAGACGATTACGAACAGATCGATATACTCGCTGAAGACGCGATTCATCAAATCCATAAAGACAGCGGGGGCATTCGTCAATCCAAACGGCATGACAAGAAACTCAAAATGCCCAATCGAGTCCGGAAGGCTGTCTTTGCCACATCAGCGTCTCTAATTCGCAACTGGTGATAGCCAGAGTGCAAATCAATCTTCGAGTAAACAACCGATCCCTGCAACTGATCGAACAAGTCATCAATCCTCGGCAGAGGATACTTGTTCTTCACTGTTGCCTTATTCAACTGTCTAAAGTCCACACATCCTCATAGTGCCATCTTTTTTTTTCACAAATAGAATCGGAGCTCCCCAAGGCGACATGCTCGGTCTGATGAAGCCTTTTTCAAAGAGATCACTCAATTGTCCCTTCAGCTTTTTCAACTCTGCGGGCGCCAACCGGTAAGGAGCCCTAGAAATCGGGGCGGTACCGGGCACCAACTCAATACTGAAGTTGACCTCACGTCGAGGAGGGAATCCAGGAATCTCATCTGGAAACACGTCGGGAAACTCTCGAACGACGGGGATGTCGCGCAACTCTAATCGCTGCTCCTGGGAACTATCAAGTGCGTAGATCATGAATCCTGCATTACCTAGCGATAGCAGGCTAAACATCTCCATAGCGGACACTAGGGGAATCTTCGGCCTCGAATCCGTGCCGTAGAAATCCCACCTCTCACCCTTATCAGGGCGAAATCTCACCACACCATGGAAGCAATCAACGGTAGCCTTATAGGTAGATAATACGTCCATTCCCAAAATACAGTCGAAATCTCTAATCCCCAACACTATCAAATTGGTCACCAAAACATGCTCATCAAATCTAATCAGGCAATCTACTACTACCTCTCGAGACCACAGATCCACACCAGCAGGAGTAGACACAGAAACAACATCACACAGTGGGGAAGAACTCAACCCACGCTCAAACACAAACATCTAAGATATGAAAGAGTGTGATGCACCAGTGTCAAACAAAACTCTCGCAGGATAATCATAAATAGAGCATGTACCTCTAATCACCATGCCCGGCGTCTCCTCAGCCTGATCCAACGACAAGGCGTTCGCCTGCGCCTGCTGGGGAATCTGAAACGGGGGTCGGGAAGGTCCTCCAAAACGTGACGGCTCACGAGGCTGAAAACCAGATCGCTGGGACTGCGCAAAAGGTTGCTGTCGCTGAGAAGAACCACTAGCGGAACCCTGCTGCGACTGACCAGTAGATCGTCCTCCAATCGGAGGACACGCTCTAGCAAAATGTCCCGGCTGACCACAAAGATGGTAGAGTCCTCTAACTCCACGACACTCCGAAGTCTCGTGTCTCCCTCCGCACTGACTACAAAATCCGCCGCCAGAGCCACCACCTGAACCACTGCCAAAACCAGAGCTCACGGAACCAGAGGAACTCGAATGGCCGTTCTTCTTGAATTGCTTCCCTCGCGGTCGGAACTGCTGGCGACTCGACTGCTGTGACCCCTGAGGAGATTGATACAACTGCGACACCGCCTGAGCTGGCTGAGAAGCACGCGCGGTCGTCTGATGCACTGGAGCCTCGGGATCCATCAAACTCTCCACAATATCCACCGCATGGTTCACAGCTTCCATGAAAGTCACCGGGGACCCAGACAACACAATTCGGTAAAGATCAGGTCTCAACCCTTTCAAGAACTTGTTCCTCTTCGTTCGCTCTTGGTTCGCCACAGCTGGCATGTACACTAGAAGCGTAGAAAACCGCCTCGCATACTCGGCCACACGCATATGACCCTGCTTCAGGTTATCATACTCACGCTCCCGGCTAGCGAAGTAGGACTCTGGAGTGTATTCGCGTCGAAAAGCCTCACAGAAAGCATCCCAAGAGAGCACCGTCCCACTATCTCGAAGCATCCTAGAAGTACTCCTCCACCAGCGCTGTGCATCATCTCACAGCTGCAGCACTGCCAAATTCAGTCTCTTTTCCGGAGCGTACTCCAAGGTGTCAAATAACTCCTCCATCTGAACAAGCCACGCCTCAACCCTAGCACCACCCTCAGTACCGGCCAACGTCGGTGGGCTCGTCCGCTGAAATCGGGCTAAGACCAACTCCATTCCACCTATCTGCCTAGTGACGTCCTCTACCTGAGCGTCGTCATCACTACCTGCTCTAGATTCCTCTACGGAACGTCTAGTCCTCCTACCTCCTCCTCGTCTCGGCGGCATCTAAACAAGCGTAGAGGTAAGATCTCACAGGCTTAAAAATTTTCGAAATACAATGGGCCTGAACTCAATTCATACCATCAAATATCGATAATTAAAATATGAGTTGACTCAAACTCCAACCCAACAGATAACAACATAATATCAAATCAAATATAGATCCCCAATACATGATAACAGGGGGCATCCCCCGGCTCAATACATATCATATATATATAGACTGGGACTCAGGGACGTGGGGATCGACCAGCTGAACTGCCACTCTGCCCAGCTTGGTTACCTGAAGCTCCTGCAAATGGGCAACGCAGACCCAAACGAGACAAAAGCAGGAAACAAGTACGAGGTCAAGCCTCAGTACGAAAAGCTGTCAAAGCAGATAAACATGCAACATGCTATAAAACTATGCTATGAATGCATGAGGGCTATAAAGAAATCGGATAGCTAGACCAGTCTATCAACTGGCAACTCAAATCAAGCCTCTATACCACGCACAGCCAATCAGCCGGTGGAAATCATCGGTCCGTGATCATCGGGGCCCGTCAGCCCATCACAGCTCAGTGGTAGACACTCGAATCCGGTATTCACCACTCCGATGATAGCGTTGGACTTTTCGGGCACGACTCAACAGTCGGCCAGTCACAACGTGGCACCCAATCAGGTAATCAAAACAATCTGTCAATGCAGGCAAAAGATGTATGCATGAATGCCATTCAATTTCAATGCTCAATGCATACAAGGCATAATACGTGAAAACAGAATATGTATCTCAAGCAATTCATCAAACTGTTCCACGTAACACATAACAGCAACTTCATAGATTTCACAACGTTGAAATATAGATATGTTCACGCTCAAAGCAGCTAAGGGCTGCTCAATCGTACCTCAAATCCACAAATTCTACCTCACAAATTCGAACAGGGCACGACAGCACTCACGACCAAAAACCAGCAGCTTTCGCGATCTTCTCCAAGGTCGTTCTGCAGCTTCAAATGGGTCGCAATCTAAAGAGAAGTTCACAGGGAACCCAGCGCCACCGAAATCACTCAAATCTTCGACGGAGAACGACGAAAATCTAGGGAAGAAATGTCTCGGGTGAACAGTAGCTCGACGAGGGTTTGAGAAAGAAGATAAGAAATATCTGGCTCCCAATTATTCTAAGTGTCGATCAACACCTCTATATATACATCTCAAATCTCTCGACTGCTGCTCACGAATCCAGTCGTCGTTAACAGTAGAAGTCTAATATCAGCAACCAGTCGTTGCCCTTTATTCAATCCAGACTCAACAATCCAGTCGCAACTATCCAGTCGCAACAACCAGATGCAACTAAACC
>KV016237.1:136355-158064 GCA_001598015.1 Dorcoceras hygrometricum
CGACAATCCAGACGCAACAATCCAGATGCAAGCTAAACCAAAAGCTGGAAGATTCCTCACAACTGGAACCAGACGCAAACCTCGCAACGCAGCGTTTCAACTTATCAAAACGACATCGCGTTGCTCCCTCGATTGGTTCCTCAAATCCACAGCTGGTCACCCAGTCGCAACATTCAAAACACGCGGTTAACTTAATAAAACGACGTCACATCGCCCACGTCATCAAATCCAGTCGACGTATAAAAACCAACAGCTGCACAAGGAACAACTCCCGCGACTGGTTCCCTCGTGCATAATAGTAACCAACACGTGGCACTTCCTCGTTGATCCTTGTATTTGTGCGCGCCTACTACCAGTTGCAACTAACACAAACACAACGACTGCCAGATGCAACACAAACGCAACGATTGAAATTCGAAATCTATCCAGACGCAAGCTACAATACTGCTGCGACTGATTTTTCAAAAAAAAAACTAGAGCAACGTCTGAATTCAATAGGAAATCAGATTTCTTTCGTAAAACCCTCAAATTATATACGATTAATCCCAATCAATACAATTTATCACTAATCTAAATCTGAATCCTCACAGCTGTCTTGCTTGTGCTTGGAGAGCACTGTTCAGTAGTTGTAGCAGCTAATGCTTTTGTCGGCTGGGATGTCGAGGGTCCAGCTTCTGCTCTTGTCTCCAACTCGATCTCATAGGCTTTTAGGTTGGCAAACAAGTCATGCAGCTCCAGCTTGTTTAAATCTTTGGACTCCCTCATTGCCATAGTCTTCACGTCCCACTCCATGGGTAATGCTCTCATGACCTTCAACGCCAGCTCTCGGTTACTGTACTCTTTTCCAAGACTTGTCAACTGAATCACCACCACGCTGAACCTTTCATCAAACTCCATCATTGTTTCACCATCCCTCATCTTGATGGATTCATACTTCTGCTGAGCGACCGTCAGCTTGTTCTCTTTTGTTTCGTCGCTTCCTTCGCATATTTGAGTTAGATTTTCCCAAATATCTTTAGTTGTGGCGCAGGTTTTTGATTTTGCTGAACTTGTTTTTGTCCTTGTCCAGTGTCTTGTATATAATGTCCTTGGCCACATTGTCCATATTGGCTTTCTTCTTGTCTTCACTGGTGTACTCATGTCTGCTCTTCTCTAGGAACTGAGGCTCGCCATTGGATATAGCAAAAGCTAGATTCGGCTTCATTATCTTCAGTGGCCCTTCAGTGATAACCACCCACATTTCATCCTCTAGAGTAGCCAGATGCGCCTGCATGCGAATCTTCCAATCATCGTAGTCCTCTTGGAAAACATGGGAATCTTGTTGTGAGAAGTAGACATATTGAGATATAATAACGCACAAATATCAACTGTTCAATAACTGAGAAGCGCAGTCTCTGATACCAATTGATAGGATCAATATGGCACAAAAACAGGCCTAGGAGTTCAGAAGGGGGGGGGGGTTGAATGAACTACTTGGTATTTTAAATTTCGAAAACGTTTAAAACTAGTTTTACAAGCACCGTTTAACTTAATTCAGAGTTACCAGACTTAAGGTATCTCAGTTTTAAAAACAGATTTCTCGGTTAAAAAAAATGTGCGGAAAGAAACCGATTAATCAGTGAACAGTGAAAACAGTAAATAATGCATAATGTAATGATTTAAGGGACATAGAATTTGTTTCTGGAAGTTCGGATATAAATATCCTACGTCTCCCCTTCTTCCTTTTCTGGAAGGTTTCACTAGAAGATTTGATGTGTGCAGGCCTTCTACAAACACCCGATCATCGAGCCTCGCTCAAGGTGAACTCCTAACAACTCCACAAACAATCACGCAGACGCAATTGCTGGTTTTACAACACTTAGAAAGATATTTTTCAAACGGATTTTAGACAGCTTGTTTGTTACAGACTCAACAATGAATACAACGATGGAATACAAATCTATTGAGTGCTGTAAATTCTCTGGTTTCTAAACAATGAAACTCGATTCAAAAGATTGAACCAGAGAATAAACTCGAAGTTAAATCTATGAAGGCTTGTTTGAAGGTTCTTCGAGTTGTGAGCTTTTTGAGAATCACTTCAAATTGCAATGCGCTCAGAAAATTGGCAGAGTGACGGCAAGAGGTTGAGAGCAAAAGTTGTTCTTCAATTCAAACTCCTGCTATTTATAGTCTTCGTTCACAACGGTCGATTAACTCTATAAAGGAAAACAAAATCCCTTTTTGAAATCTGTTGAGTTTTAACCGTATATCCTGCTCCACCAAATGGTAAATTGCACATCGTCAGAACCAGATTGTCGTTTTCCATATTTGTGCAATCACCGTATAACAACCTCTGTAAATATATACTATTAACCCAAAATAGTACCGTCGTTGTCTCCTTAATTCCAGGCAATTTGTACGATTCTGTTATGGCCATCGATCTTTTCCAATTTGAGTATATGATCGAATTTGAATCACTTCATTGTTCGTACACTAGCTGATGACTTGAACAACTGAAAGTATGCACCAGCTGATAGCTTGAAATATCTCCCTTTATGACGTAACGGCTGGTTACAACGCCTGAACACTTCATCACCTGATTTGTCCAACAGCTGAAATACCAACAGCTGATATACCAACGACTGATATACCAGTACATGATTATATGCAAAACCCATCGGCTGAATTCTTGCGCTAATCCAATACGCTGTCGTTTCAACCCAAACGTTGTCGTTTTGCAATCTTTAACAAAATACGCTAACAGTCTGAAACTAAAACATCTGTTGATTACTAACCAACGGCTGAATGAATACCAAATGCTAACGTAGAAATCCAACAAATGATCCAGTACCAGAAACTGATAACCTGTAATAATTCAACCTCCGAAATAATCCCGAATATCAACATCTGATATCTAGCATCTGAAAATCTCAACGCAACATCTGAACACTTCTTCTTAACAATCATCAGCTGAATATCAACCCGTCGACTGAAATATGCTTTGTTCCAAATACGTAGTTGATATCATCGTCTATATTTCCAGATCATAGCTTAACTTAAGTACTTATATTATTTTGTTATCACCAAAAATTAATAAATTTTATCCTAACAGAATATAAGAGAATTTTATAGTAGCACAGAATATGTTTTTCAAATCTCACTGCATGCTGCTTTTCGAAAAATGTCTTCCCAAAAATCGGTTTCTTTTCAAAAATAAATATACCCCTTGCTGCGTTGAGGGGGAGACTTGTTTTAAATCTTGAATGGAAGAGAAGATTTCGTAAAGCTTTTTTTGATTCCCACAAAAAGGGGGAGAAATAAGATATTGAGATCCGAACTTCAAGAAAAAAATCTGTTCATTATTTATAGCTTTCTGCATTGCATATTTCATAAAATCTGTTGGATGAGCTTTAGATTTTCGGAGACCAGTTTGGGTTGTTTTCCGCATGATTTTAATCAGACCCAATTTTCTTCTCGGTGCAGAATTGTGAGGACTCAAAATCTATTAAGTATGATTTAATGGTCTATCAGCTTTTGGATTAAGATTTGTCACGGAAATTGTGATTTCTGGGTGCTCAGATTTAGACGTAGAGTGATCAACAATGAGAAGTTGGCTATCGAGTGAGATCTAACTCAAATTTGGAGTCCAGCAGTTGAATTTTCCTATCGGGAAGTGATTGCAGTAGTAATCCAGATTTGAGGTTCATCGCTGGGAGAAGACAGGCCAGTAGCGTTCTTGCTCGAGGATTTGCGGTCGTTCAGATGTTTCCTAACGTGTTTTTAGTAGCGGGTGTTGATACGTCGTCGTTTGGATTAGTTGGAACGACAGCGTTTTGGATTAGAGAAGAAGGCAGCAGTGATTTGCGTGAGCGTTCAGTTGTTGGTATTCAGCAGTAGCGCGAACAGATGTCAACGGTAGTCAACTCAGTAGTGAGAGTGTAGCGAGAGGCAGCCGTTAGCGTTAGCGCGCGGGCGTGAGAAGTTGTCGCGTGTTAGTCAACAACTGAGTTGACCGCTGGTTGTTTGCGCTATTCAGATGTTGTTAGCGAGAGATTTGTTTCAACAGTAGAAGCTATGCTACGTCATTTTGATTAGTTGGTGCGACGTCATTTGCTGTATGAGTTAGTATAGTGTTTTGATGTTTGTATTGTATCAGCAGTAAGCAAAAGATGGAGTCAGCTTTGAGAGGACTTTTGCCTTAGATAAGCAGAGATCTGAATTGCTTAGAACAGTAGTGGTTCGAGTATTTATATACCAAGTGCTGCTCAACACTTTGAGTATTTTGAACCCGATATTTGTCATCGTTTTCTCCAGCAAACCCTCGATAGTTACTTTTCATTCGAACCCTTCTCCGGTAAATTGCCGTCGATTTCCACCGTTGGCGTTGAGCTCGTCTTGAGTAGCCCTTTCGATTGATACCAGTTAGGTGGCCTG
Source organism: Dorcoceras hygrometricum (assembly GCA_001598015.1). Classification (NCBI taxonomy): domain Eukaryota; kingdom Viridiplantae; phylum Streptophyta; class Magnoliopsida; order Lamiales; family Gesneriaceae; genus Dorcoceras; species Dorcoceras hygrometricum. The sequence goes on from KV016237.1 coordinate 140,769, forward strand.
AGTCGACGCTGGAGAGGAACGCGAAGTAGCAGTGTTGATCGAACGATTTCGCGAAGCTAGACCCGAGAGTTCTTCAGCTCTCTTGAGCTTTTGGAATTGAGCTCCAGGAAAGTCCCTGCTGTGTTGATCGTGACCAGCGAGGTAGCAATTTTTAGCAGGCTGTAATTGCCGTGCCTGGTGCGATCTATTGAGGTAGAACTTGAGAATTGAAGGTACGAGTTGAGCTTTTGTTAACAGCTTGAACATAGCGTTCTAGTATTTGAGGCATGAAATCTGTGATATGTGAATTCTGTGTTTACGTGAACATCTTGATTGAATTGATATGTCCTGTTTACGTATTATATGCATGTTGAAAATCAGATTTGAATTTCATGGCATTCATGCATAAATATTGAGACTTTGATCGATTGAGAACCTGAGATAGAGCCACGTTTTGACCGGCCGACAGATGTGTCATGCCTGAAAGGTACAACGCTATCATCGGAGTGGTGAACGACTGATTGGTTCTGTCTAAAAACCACCGAGCTGTGATGGCTGACCGACCTGAAGATCACGGACCGATGATTTCCCCGATTGATACACTGTGCGGGTATAGAGGCTCGATTGAGATTACTGCCAGCTGATTACCAGGCCTTGATGACCGATGTTCTTTGACAACCACATGCATTCATGACTTAGAATACTGCATGTTTATGTTTTGCTGTTATATTAGTGCTCATTCGTACTGAGGCTTGACCTCATATTCTTTTCCTGCTTTTGTGTTGTTTGGGTCTGCATTGCCCATTTGAAGGATCTTCAGGTAACCAAGCTGGACAGAATTGGAACCCAGCTGGTCGATCCCCATTTCCTTGAAATCCCATTTAGTATTATATTATGTATTGATCCAAGGGATGCCCTGAGGTTATATGTATTATGGGGGATCGTTTTTGATTTGATTTGTGATTACCTGTTGTTGTATGAGTTTGGATCTAAATCGTATTTTGATTATAACTATTTTGAAGACATGATTTGGTTCAGGCCTAACTTTATTTCGAAAATTTTTAGACCTAATTTATGCTTCCGTGCTTATCTGATTAATTGTGCTATTAATCCTTGTTAATTAGCACGGGGCCTGACACTTTTGGTATCAGAGCTTAAACTGGGATAAGCTCGTTTTCCTTTAATCACACTCGAGTCTAGGCACAGAGTTTGGATTTGATTTCGATTGACTCTGTGGCTTATGTGATTATTTTACTTGTCTCTATGATTATCTGCTGTTAGTTTTTACCTTGAGATTTGATTAGATGCCACCGAGGAGAGGTAAAGGTAGGACCTCTAGACATTACGCTGAGGAGTCTAGGGCCTCGGATAGTGATGAGGGCATTCAGCAGAATATCCATTTGCGTCGTCGAGAGAGACAGGCAGAGGTAGAGGATGTGACGAGACAGATTGGCGAGATGGAGTTAGTTCTGGTGAGGTTTCAGCGGACGAATCCCCCTACGTTCACGGGCGTCGAAGGAGGTTTGATGGCCGAGGGTGTGCTAGTTCAGATGGAAGAATTGTTTGATACTTTGGAGTACGCTCCTGAGAAGAGGTTGAAGCTAGCGGTGTTGCAGTTGAGAGATAACGCACAGCGCTGGTGGAGAGGTACCTCCCGTATCTTGCGTGAGAGTGGGCTGTGATTACTTGGGAGAGCTTCTGTGCAGCGTTCCGACAGGAGTATACCCTAGAGTCCTACTACAACAGTCGTGAACGAGAGTTTGATAACTTGAAGCAAGGGAATATGAAGGTGGCCGAATATGCCAGACAGTTCTCTTCGCTTTTGATGTATGTTCCCCATGTTTCTAACCAGGAGAGGACTAAGAGGAAAAAGTTTCTGAAGGGTTTGAGACATGATTTCTGGATGGTGTTGTTTGGATCACCTGCGACATATGCTGAGGCCGTGGATAGGGTTGTAGATATTGAGGAGAGTTTGTTGGAGGCACAGGCTCCGGTTCAGCCGTCGGTGGGGTGCTCTTTCCAACCGGTGCAAGATGTGTCACAATTGTTTCAGTCTCCTCAGGGGTCGCAGCAATCTAATCGTCAGAGGTTCAAGCCACGAGGCAAATAGTTTAAGAAGAAGGCGCATTCGAGTTCCTCTGGTTCTTGTGAGTTCTGGTGGCAGTAGTTCTGGAGGTATGTTTTGTGGACAGTGCGGAGGGAAGCATGAGACTTCGCAGTGTCGTGGAGTTAGAGGTCTTTGTCATCTTTGTGGACAACCGGGACATTTTTTTAGAGTAGATGCCCAACTAGCCAACTTGTGGCGTGTGGGTTTTATAGACTCTTGTATATGACAATTTTTATTTATGAAATACGCATTTATTTATGGCATTATTTATTTTCATTGTGTTATCTAATGTTAACAATTGTGTTGGATAAAGACCTAGAATGCACCATTGTGTATGTTAGATGTGATAGTGGATATGATGGATATCATAAACACATCTAATAGTCACTGTGTATTCTGAATTCGTTCCTAGTCGATTGGTCCGTCAAAATGGGGATAAGTCCGCCCGAGCTTGAGACAAGCATCTGTGATGCGAAGTACCATGTTTCGTTGGTAGGGAACATTGTGATGTTCTGAGCATGCAGATGGATAGTGACCTGGTGATCTATCGAACTACCCTCGTTCGGACTTTCCAAGTGGTTACCATTTGTTGAGTGGATAAGTTCGAGGTCATGGTTGTACTGATTAGTCCTCACTACTCGAAACGTCATTGAGGCTCTACATGATAGGCGCCTCACTTTGACCCATTTTCCGACTCACTTGGGGTCATTAGGCGGCGGGATTGGGTGAGGTCCCGATGCATGTAGGAGTCGATGCTTCGTTGTTGAGGATTCACCGCTCGCTCTCATGCGTGGATATCCTATGCTAACTGAGGGGATAATAGTGTATAAATCTCTAGCCAGAGTACTGGATGTGTTTTAGGTAAATGGGTTTACCTATTTACACTCGCGATGTCACTATTCGATCTCCAAGATGTATGCATGGCTATCGGATCTCTAGCGACTCTCGATTTACCAATGGTCGTTGATCTGATCGGGATATATGTGTTGAAAGGACCGTACTGTACGCTAACCACGACCAACTGGTTCTTGCAGGCACTATCAGTGATACCTAGGGGATCATGGGGCGATGTTGCTAGGCGCTTTACCAGATGTATGCATGGCTATCGGATCTCTAGCGACTCTCGATTTACCAATGGTCGTTGATCTGATCGGGATATATGTGTTGAAAGGACCGTACTGTACGCTAACCACGACCAACTGGTTCTTGCAGGCACTATCAGTGATACCTAGGGGATCATGGGGCGATGTTGCTAGGCGCTTTACCATGATCCGATGGGTCAGTCCGAAATTGTGATTTCGGAGCCGCAATGGTTGTGGGCCCACGGCTAGCTGTATCCCCGAACAATTGAGGGTCACACAAGTACTGGATTCATGATTCCCGCACGGAAACTGAGCTCAATGTGTTGAGCATAGGAAGAGGAACTTAGGGAGTGCGACTTTCTAAAAGTCAACAGGGGTCAAATTGCGATTTCCCACTGTTGAGGTGCAAAACTGTCTTTTTAGACTAGGTAATCTGAAAAATTGTTTTTCGCATCGTAATGTTCAGTTTTGGAAACTGAGTCGATCGGTCCGATCTGATCGTCGATCGGAGTTATGATGAAACCGCAGTGATTTATATGAAACGAATGTTCCTATTTTGGACTGGGCCCGCCCCAGGTCCAATGGGCCGGTTCAAGCCCATGAATAACTTATACATACATGAGTTGTATCTAGGGCATGACATCACAACTTACACACATCTCTAGACCTAGATTCGGCCGCCCTTCCTCTCCAAGCCTCACGCCGCCGCCGGCCGCCGCTAAGCGCCGCCGCCGCCGGCCGCCGCTAAGCGCCGCCGCCGCCGCCCCTTCGCAAGACTTGTTCCGGTCACCACGCTGAGGTGTTTTTGTCCGTGCTGAATTCGTCAGTCCTTCTAGTGCAGGCTGACGAAGGTGTCTTGATTCCGGTCGTGGACCTGATTGACGATCTACCGCCGCCTTCCGTTTGAAGTGCCAGTTTCCTCGTGAAACTGGTCGGAGCCAGGCGCCTAGACGCAACAAGGTAACGATTCTGTGAACACCCTATGAATGTTTATAGAATTGGATTTGAATGTATTGAACGTTTCTCGGGGCAACTTTTGATTTCCGCTGCCCCCGGGAAACGAGATCCGAATCCTCCATTGTACGCAAACAGTGGTATCAGAGCACAGGCTCGGATCCTTCAATACATTCATTGCTTGAATTGCATAGATCTCAAATTTTTCAGAACAAAAAAAAAATTTTTTGGTTGAAATCGGCCGCGGAGCCGCCGCGCGCATGAGCGCGCGCGATGTCATGCCCGCTGGCCGCGCATGGCTGCCGCCCCGCGCATGGTTGCGCGACGCATGGGCCACCATGCCGCGCACGTTGCGGCAACGCTCATTTCTTCTAGGTATTGTTAGGGCCTGTCCCGGGCAGCCCATGAATTTTCTGGGCCGATATTCGATATTGGGCCAATTTCGGTCGATTTTGAAATTTTTTAGATTTTGGGCCTAAAATCGTTTTAAGCCCAATATGATGCAATTAAAATTGCAAATTATGATTTTGATTATGAAATATGATTTTACAATTAAAATATGATTTTGTTGATTAAAAGATGATTTTATCGACAAAATGCGATTTTATTATAAAATGCGATTTTGTAATTAAAATATGATTTTGTGGGTAAATAATTTGATTATTTAAATTTATGCATATTAATTAGATTGATTGCATTTTTGGGATGATCGACAGCCGTGCCCAACGTGTTAGGTGTATGCTTTAAGTTTTGCGATTTCGGTTGTAATATATTGTTGATTTATCATATGAAGTGGGTCTGTTTGTGGCCCGTTCCCACCCCTTCAGAATTGTATCCCTTACTTGTCATGGAAATTTAAATGTAAATTACTAGATTTAGTGGGAGGACAATTGAAGACGGTGGAGATGACGATCAAAGATATTGAAGACCGAAGATCTGTAAAACCGGAAGCGTAATAGGATTGCATTGCATATTGCATTTCACCTAGGATTGGACCCAGGTCCATGATTGGCAACCACGGACCGCATAGCTCTCGCGATCGATCATTTAAATTATGATTCAAACTTGCATGAGACCAAATTTTTCAAAAATAAAATCTCTCATTTTAAATACGATTTAAAACTAATATCAAGATTAAAAGTTTATTCGATAAACTAAGGGAATTTAAATATGTTTAAATTATCCCTACCTTCCATCAACAATGGGTGTACGCCGATGATACCCGCATACATGGCACGGCTCATATTATTGAGGGGGTTATGTATGCCGGAAAGCTGTTCACGCCATTGACAATTGTTGTGAGTCGGTTGGAACTCCCTTTAACGTTGGCCCATATTATTGGGTACGTTAAGGGGACCGTCCTTCACGACTCAACATTGATGGGTCGTCTTGACACGTGATAGTAAACGACGTCATATTATTGGGCCCTTACTGGACGTGAGGTAAAATACATAGAGGTTGCACCGGTTGCAATTGAACTCTATCTTTTAAGGGTCATGGTTGGCTGATATTATTCGGGACCATGATCACTTGATTGGACTCTGTGTACCCACTAAGGAAACTTGCTTTCCCGATTTCATTAGAGGGTGGTGAAATCGTTAAAATAGTGGGAGGGTAATTCATAAAACTAAATGACCTAGTTTTATGTCTTAGCGCTTTTCATATATAGTTAGTAATGCATGTCTGTTTTTCTTTTCAGTATAAACTGCTTTTTAACATCTTCGATAAAAAACCCACTCGCTGCTATACTGGATAGCAACAAGTTCACCGGTCTGAACTACCAAGACTGGCTTCGAAACCTCAACATTGTGTTGGCTTCGGAGAAACTTCTTTATACGATAGAGAAGAGCCCTCCGAAGGAATCCCCTGCCGATATCAGCCCTGAGGAGCTTGTTACGCTTAAACAATGGTGGGAAGACGAGCTTAAGACTCGATGCTATGTGATGGCATCGATGTCCAACGAAATGCAATGGCGCTTTGAGAAGACAAAGTATGCTGCTGACAAGCTTTTTCATCTCAAGGAACTGTATGGGGAGAACTCTCGACATGACAGGTTCACCGCTGTCAAGGAGCTTATGACGAGCCGCATGCGTGATGGGACTTCGGTCCGCGAGCATGGGGTTCGTATGATTGGGCTCGTTGAAAATTTGGCGGGCCTTGATATCACACTTCCACACGAGCTGTCTGTGGATGTGCTTCTCCTCTCACTACCCGCTGCATTCGACCCCTTTGTTGTCAACTTCAACATGAACAAGCTGGCAGCTACCCTTGAAGAGGTGATTAACATGCTGGTCGTGTTTGAGGGAACCATAAAGAAGGACAAGCCCGTCCTCCTTATGGGCTCTTCTTCCTCTGCGAAGAAGGGGCCCAGACGCAAGGGTAAGAAGCGTTCTGCCCCTGCGAAGGAGGAAAAGCCCACTAAGAAGCCCAAGGCAAAGGCTTCCAAGCCAAACAAGTCCGAGGATGTTTGCCACCACTGCCACAAGCCTGGGCATTGGAGGAGGAACTGCAAGGAGTACCTTGAGCAGTTACGAACTGCAAAAGGTATGTTCTTTATCGAAATAAATATGTCTTTTAATTCGACTTCTTGGGTACTTGATACCGGATGTGGATCTCATATCTGTAATGATTTTCAGGTGATGACAAGAAGCCGACGTCTAAGAGAGGGTGAGACCCACTTGAGGCTGGGCAATGGAGCAAGAGTTGCTGCAGTAGCTATAGGAGATGTCTATTTATTTCTATCGTCAAATTTTAAGTTGTTATTGAAAGATGTTTTATTTGTTCACTAATTGATAAAGAACATTATTTCTGTTTCTATGCTTGATAGTGATGGATATTCTTGTGTTTTTGCTAATTCGATTTGCAATATATACAAGAATGAATGTTTTATTGGTATTGGGGAACGCGAAAACGATCTATACACCTTAAAATTAAAACCAGTTCCAACTCGCGATGTGGAAACACATACAACAGCAATTAAAAGGAAATACGATAGCTTAAACCCAGCACAACTTTGGCACGCTAGGCTAGGTCATATTTCTCTAAGTAGGATAAACAAGTTACATAGGAGTGACATGTTTGATCTGTCAGACATTAACTCCCTACCGACTTGTGAATCTTGTCTCAAGGGAAAGATGACTAAACAACCCTTCAAAGGCAAGCCTGAACGTGCTCAAGTCCTATTGGATTTGATCCATACTGATGTGTGTGGCCCACTTAGCATTGGTACTAAGTACGGTCACACATACTTCATCACCTTTACCGATGATTACTCTAGGTATGGGTACTTGTACTTAATGAAGCACAAGTCTGAATCTTTTGAAAGGTTCAAAGAATTCATGGCTGAAGTAGAAAATCAATTAGGCAAAAGTATTAAAGCACTTCGATCCGATCGAGGTGGTGAATACTTGAGTGCTGAATTTCAATAATATCTTAAAGAGAATGGGATTCTCTCGCAGTGGACCCCTCCGGCCACACCACAGCTCAATGGTGTAGCGGAGCGTCGTAATCGGACCTTGATGGACATGGTTCGATCTATGATGAGCTTCCTACCTCGTTTTGGGGCTATGCGCTCGAAACGGCGGTAATGTTGTTGAACAATGTCCACACCAAAGCAATAGATAAGACTCCATATGAGATGTGGATGGGCAAACCACCCAAATACTCATACATGAGGATTTGGGGATGTTCTGCTTACATGAAGCAGACAGTGGGAGATAAGCTGGATACTAGATCCATCTTATGTTACTTCGTTGGGTATCCAAAGAATTCCATTGGATACTACTTCTACTATCCAAGTGAAACAAAAGTGTTTGTTTCTAGAAATGCCACCTTTATGGAAAGGGAATTTCTACTTGATACAAATGGCAAAATAGTAGAACTCGAAGAGGTTCGAAAACCAACTGAGGTACCAAGTGAATCTCCTGCACCTCCAGAGCCAGTACCAGAAATGGTCGCACCTAGGAGATCCGAAAGGGTTCCTGAAAGATATGGTTTCCTCCTTGAAGATGATCAAAGTGATCAAGTTGTTGGATGTGATCCAAGGACTTTCAACGAGGCAATTTCCGATGCTGATTCTAATTTGTGGCTTGAAGCAATGCAGTCTGAGTTTGACTCAATGCATGTGAACCAAGTTTGGACTCTTGTTAATCCTCCCGAAGGAATTGTTCCTATTGGGTGTAAATGGATATAGAAGAGGAAACTTGGGCCTGATGGTAAGGTATTGACCTACAAGGCGCGACTGGTCGCGAAAGGTTACACTCAAAGACAAGGTGTTGACTATGATGAGACCTTTTCACCAGTCGCAATGTTCAAGTCGATTAGAATCATACTAGCCATAGCCACATGGTACGACTATGAGATATGGCAAATGGATGTGAAAACTGTGTTCCTTAATGGAAACATTAAGGAAGAGATCTATATGAAGTAGCCTGAGGGTTTCACATCTGTAGGAAGTGAGCATAAGGTATGCAAACTTCAGAGATCGATCTACGGTCTCAAACAAGCATCGAGGAGTTGGAACCTGAGATTCGATAAAACAATTAAGGAATTTGGTTTCATCAAGAATCCCGAGGAGCCATGTGTATATAAGTAGGTAGTTAAAAGCACTGTGACGTTCCTTGTACTTTACGTTGATGACATTCTACTCTTTGGAAATGATGTAGGTATGCTGCAGTCAACTAAAGTATGGTTGTCTAGTAGATTCTCGATGAAGGACATGGATGAAGCATCCTATATTCTTGGAATACAGATCTATCGGGATAGATCGAAACGGATGCTCGGACTCACCCAAGCCACCTACATCGATACCATACTTAAGAGGTTCTCTATAGAAGAGTCCAAGAGAGGACACCTAACTATGTGCCACGGGGTCACTCTATCTAAGTCTATGTGTCCGAAGACTAATGAGGAGATAGAGAGTATGACACGTGTGCCATATGCCTCGGCAATAGGTAGTATTATGTATGGCATGATCTCAACTAGACCGGATGTCGCATATGCTCTGAGTGTCACGAGCCGCTACCAGGCCAACCCCGGCCAATTGCATTGGAAGGCTGTGAAAGATATTCTTAAGTACTTGCGAAGGACTAAGAATATGTTCATAGTCTATGGGGGTGGTGAACTGAAATTGGAAGGCTACACTGATTCTAGCTTCCAATGTGACGTGGATGATTCGAAGTCTACCTCTGGATATGTATTCATGCTCAATGGTGGTGCTGTCTCTTGGAAGAGTTCCAAGCAAGACACCATCGCGAATTCAACCACTGAGGCTGAGTACATCGCAGCATCAGCTGCTGCTAAGGAGGCGGTTTGGATAAGGAATTTCGTCCAAGAGTTGGGCGTCATTCCTGATGGAGTTGGTCCAGTCCCGGTGTACTGCGACAACACGGGTGCCGTTGCGCAAGAAAAGGAGCCTAGGTCTCACCAAAGATCCAAACATATACTGAGAAATACCACATAATCCGGGATATTGTAGCTAGAGGTGACATAGCAGTTGAGAGAGTCGCCTCTACGGACAACGTTGCTGATCCACTTACGAAGCCCTTGCCAGGACCGTTGTTTGAAAAACATCGCGAAACAATGGGACTGCGTCTGATGAGTAGTTGGCTATAGGGAAAGTGGGAGATTGTTAGAGTAGATGCCCAACTAGCCAACTTGTGGCGTGTGGGTTTTATAGACTCTTGTATATGACAATCTTTATTTATGAAATACACATTTAATGACATTCTTTATTTTCATTGTGTTATATAATGTTAACAATTGTGTTGGATAAAGACCTAGAATGCATCATAGTGTATGTTAGATGTGATAGTGGATATGATGGCTATCATGAAACACATCTAATAGTCACTGTGTATTCTGAATTTGTTCCTAGTCGATTGGGCCGTCAAAATGAGGATAAGGCCGCCCGAGCTTTAGACTAGCATCTGCGATGCGAAGTACCATGTTTCATTGGTAGGAAACATTGTGATGTTCTGAGCATGCAGATGGATAGTGACCTGGTGATCTATCGAACTACCCTCGTTCGGACTTTCCAAGTGGTTACCATTTTTTGAGTGGATAAGTCCGAGGTCTTGGTTGTACTGATTAGTCCTCACTACTCGAAACGTCATTGAGACTCTACATGATAGGTGCCCCACTTTGACCCGTTTACCTACTCACTTGGGGTCATTAGGTGGCGGGATTGGGTAAGGTCTCGATACATGTAGGAGTCGATGCTTCATTGTCGAGGATTCACCACTCTCCCTCATGCGTGGATATCTTATGTTATCTGAGGGGATAATAGTGTATAAATCTCTGGAATTGGGTTGTGGGCCCACGGCTAGCTGTATCCCCGAACCTTTGAGGGTCACACAAGTACTGGATTCATGATTCCCGCATGGAACTGAGCTCAATGTGTTGAGCATAGGAAGAGGAATTTAGGGAGTGCGACTTCCTAAAAGTCAACAGGGGTCAAATTGCGATTTCCCGCTGTTGAGGGGCAAAACTGTCTTTTTAGACTAGGTAATCTGAAAAATTGTTTTTCGCATCATAATGTTCAGTTTTGGAAACTGAGTCGATCGGTCCGATCTGATCGTCGATCGTAGTTATGATGAAACCGCAGTGATTTATATGAACCGAATGTTCCTATTTTGGACTGGGCCCGCCCCAGGTCCAATGGGCCGGTTCAAGCCCATGAATAACTTATACATACATGACTTGTATCTAGGTCATGACATCACAACTTACACACATCCCTAGACCTAGATTCGGCCGCCCCTCCTCTCCAAGCCTCACGCCGCCGTCGCCCCTTCGCCGGACTTGTTCCGGCCACCGCGCTGAGGTGTTTCCGTCCGTGCTGAATTCGTCAGTCCTTCTAGTGCAGGCTGACGAAGGTGTCTTGATTTCGGTCGTGGACCTGATTGAGGATCTACCGCCGCCTACCGTTTGAAGCGCCGGTTTCCTCGTGAAACTGGTCGAAGCCAGGCGCCTAGACGCCAACAAGGTAACGATTCTATGAACACCCTATGAATGTTTATAGAATTGGATTTGAATGTATTGAACGTTTCTCGGGGAAACTTAGTTCCGTTGCGCCCCCGGGAAACGGGATCCGGATCCGCCATTGTACGCCAACACATTTTGCTAGAGCGTGTCCTTTGATGGGAGGGCAGTCTTTGGGTCAGTAGCAGCAAGGTTATGCTGGTGGTTCTTCGCAGTGACAACAGAATTTTGTTCCATCCCAACGTTCCAACCTCGTGAGCCTTCTAGGTTTGGAGTACCTTTGAGACCTCAGTTTTCGGGACCACAACAGGCTCAAGGGAATGCCTTTACGAGAGATCAGGCTGATGAGATACCTACGGGAGTGACTCAAGGTACATGCTTTATCTTTGATTTTCCTGCACGAGTTTTGATTGACACTGGAGCATCACACTCTTTCATTTCTGAGTTGTTTGTCTATGAGAGTGGGTTGAGTTCTTCTCCACTGTGTGATGTTGTCTCCGTGTCCACCCCTGCTGGTGTGAGTCTGTTGTCCCGAGATGTGGTGTTGGATTGCTTGATTAGATTTGATGAGAATGTTTTGATGACCAATCTGATTGTTTTGGGAATTCAAGATTTTGATTGAATTTTGGGTTTGGATGTGCTGACTGAGAATAGAGCGACCGTTGATTGTTTCCATGGTGTGGTGCGGTTTAGGCCTCGATCTGGAGAGAAATGGGAGTTCTATGGAGCTGATTCGCGACCTAAGATTCCTATGGCGTCCGTCATGGAGATGTTTAGTTTGTTGTCGCTGGAGAATTCAGGGTTTATGATCTATGCCCTAGATGTTTCCCATGAGTCGAAAGTGGAGTTGAGCGAGGTTCCGATTTCTCAAGAGTTCCCAGATGTGTTTCCAGACGAGATTCCTAGATTTCCTTCGAGAAGAGAGGTCGAATTCAGTATAGAGTTGGTGCCTGGTACAGCCCCAATTTCTAGAGCTCCGTATCGGTTGGCGCCAGCAAAGTTGAAAGAACTCAAGGATCAGTTGAGAGATCTTCTTGAGAAAGGCTTCATTAGATCGAGTATGTTGCTTGGGGAGCTCCGATTCTGTTTGTGAATAAGAAAGATGGATCTATGAGTATGTGCGTTGATTTTCGGCAGTTAAACAAAGCGACAGTGAAGAACAAGTATCCGTTGCCGAGGATTGATGACTTGTTCGATCAGTTGCAAGGATCGGCCGTGTACTCGAAGATTGATTTGCGATCTGGCTATCATCAGTTGCGGATTAGAGATGCTGATGTAGCGAAGACAGCTTTCCGAACGAGATACGGGCATTATGAGTTTCTTGGGATGCCGTTTGGACTGTCGAATGCTCCTGCTGTGTTCATGGATTTGATGAATCGCGTCTTTAGCGAGTACATTGATCGATTCGTGATTGTCATCATAGATGACATATTCTCGAAGATTGATTTGCGATCTGGCTATCATCAGTTGCGGATTAGAGATGCTGATGTAGCGAAGACAGCTTTCCGAACGAGATACGGGCATTATGAGTTTCTTGGGATGCCGTTTGGACTGTCGAATGCTCCTGCTGTGTTCATGGATTTGATGAATCGCGTCTTTAGCGAGTACATTGATCGATTCGTGATTGTCATCATAGATGACATATTGGTGTATTCGAAGAGTTTCAGAGAGCATAAAGAGCACTTGAGGCTAGTGTTGCAGAGATTGAGAGACTCACAATTGTATGCCAAGTTCAGCAAGTGTGAATTTTGGCTAGACAGAGTTATTTTCTTGGGTCATGTGATTTCAGCGCAGGGAATTTCTGTGGATCCTAGTATGGTCGAAGCAGTTCTTAACTGCGAGCGACCTAGGAATGTTTCCGAGATCCGTAGTTTCTTGGGATTGGCTGGCTATTATAGGCGCTTCATTGAGAAGTTCTCTTCGATAGCCAGGCCGATGACTCAGTTCACCCAGAAGGATAGGAAGTTTGTTTGGAGTGATAAGTGTGAGTCGAGTTTTCAGATGCTGAAGGAGAAGTTGACTACTGCTCCTGTTTTGGCCTTTCCTTCGGGTTCGGGAGGTTTTGTGGTGTGCTTCAATGCTTCTATGAGTGGTTTAGGGTGTGTTTTGATGCAGAACGGGTACGAGATTTCGTATGCGTCTCGACAGTTGAAGCCTCATGAAACGAGATATCCCGTTCATGATCTAGTGTCAGGGCTCGTGCTCACAACCGAGTAAAAACCCAAACACATGCGGAAGCTTATCAAAAAGTGGGTAAAATTTTCGCTTTTAGGCCCGACGGTTTAAAACATATAATTTAAAATAGAACGATACTCAAAATAAGTTCCCAGTTTACAAAACCAACAAAAGCAAGTATAGCATCAATACAAATAAATGTATCAGACTCCACACAAAATACAACAACGAAGCATAGGACATCTCCCCGGCTACTAGACTGATACATACATATATGCTATACGCTACTGGGACACTCAACCACCTCCTGGGGCACCGCCAGCTGGGTTACCTCCTCGACCAGCTATATGACCTGGACAACACAACAGGCAACAAACAAACCAAGCCCCAGAGGGACATGGGGTCAAACCCCAGTACAGAGAGCAAATAAACAGCAAAGATACAGCATAAATAAAATGCAAATGCTATGCATGAGACACCGGATAACAACTGGAGGCTACGACCAATAAGGGAGCCAAGGAACTCAAGGCATAGCTCAAATAAACAGCAAAGATACAGCATAAATAAAATGCAAATGCTATGCATGAGACACCGGATAACAACTGGAGGCTACGACCAATAAGGGAGCCAAGGAACTCAAGGCATAGCTCAATCAAATCTGCAATGGATAGGTGGCCACTGCGAATGTAGGACATGTGGGAGTTACCCACTCACCCCTACTCGCTCACCAATACCAGGTGCATCAATCACTCCACCTGCTGTTGCCCAACCTATGAACTGTGGTAGTTAGCCACTCGGCGCATAGGGGCTAACACATCCCAGCAGGGAGATGAGAGTGCGGTATTGCTGCTCGCCCTCGCTACCTGGTAAGAAACAACAGCAATACAACAAGGCACAACTGCCGAAGTACAAGATACGATACAACTGAGATATGAAATGCAAGAGATGCAAATGCGTGTATGCCTATACAACAGGCAGTAACCACTGGCAGCCATACACGTAAACAACAAAAAGCCATCACTGCATTTACTCATGCCAAGCTCACGCTATAACAAGCTCGAATCCGTACCTTAATTCTTCTAAACGCTCACCACAACAAGGCCCGTAAGATCTGATGGAAGCCTGCAAAACCCACGGCATTTCACCATAAAACTCACGGCCAACCACTAAAGTTCACGGCTGGAAATTCATACACAATCCAGCCCTCAATCCTACACAAACAACTAACTAGGAAGCTTAAAACAAGGCTAGGAGCAAGATTCAACTACTAAACCAAAAGGATACCTGCACCCGTACGAGAAGCACGCACACACAGAAGCTTCATGCTTTTTCTCCAGCTAATTATAGCCTCCAAAATGGGTATGAGATGATAGATCTTTCCAAGAGGAATCCAACGATACCTCGAACGTGAAAAACGGTGGCCGGAATCGACGGGAATCTACCGGAGAAGCTCACGGTGAACAGTAGTCGAGGGTTTGAAGAACAGAGAACGAAGATAAGAAATATTTGCTAAGTATGGATTATGTTTTTTTCAATAATTGAAGGCCAAAGCTTCCAATATATACACGCGAGAAGTCTGGATAAAATACCCACTGACAAAAACAGCTTTCAAGACTATTAAATGAACAACAGATTCCACAAAACCCAACGCATGCTCTAAAATGCTCAAAAGCCACGGTGAAATCTGTTTTGTTCAATCCATGAACGTTGAAATCTGGAAATGCTAACACTTGCGCGCTACCACAAAACGACGACGTAGCGGAGAAGTCTGAACCAAGATTGTTAAACGCTAACGTTGCCTCAAACAACAGATCTCATCCCACGCGACCAGATCTCTCACGCTAGATCAAAACGGCGTCGCACCACTTAAACTAAACGGCGTCGCGTTGCACTAACCATAAAACACGCGGGACAGATCTCACCTCACACAAGCAGACCTCACGCAAGCTCTAAACCAGATCTCTCCTACACAGGGCGTCCTGATCTCACAAAAACGACAGGGTTTCGATCCTTAACCAAAACACGCTAGAACCAGATCTCTACACCTTAGTGCAAAACAGATCTCATGAAACGACGGCGTATCACGCAAAACGCGCCACAACGCTAAGCGCCCAGATTTCACAAACTTCGAACTGATCTCTCAAACCAGCAACGCTTATGTCATCCACACAACGTTAACACGCGATGCTTACGTCATCAAATCTGCTACCAGATTTCACCAAAATTTCGAAAATATCAAAATTTCCAGAATTGTTCCAAATGTGATTCCCGACCCGAAAATTCAACCCAAACATTCAAAATGAAATCTGAATCACCGGAAATCACTAAAACCCAATTAATTCAACAATTAATCCATAATACAATTTCCAGGTCTCACATCTAGAGTTGGCTGCGATTGTGTTTGCCTGGAAGATATGGCGACACTATCTGTATGGTGAGGAGTTTGTGGTATACACCGACCACAAGAGTTTGAAGTATATCTTCACCCAGTCGGATTTGAATATGAGGCAACGTCGTTGGATGGAGTTGCTTAAGGATTTAGATTGCTAGATCCAATATCAGCCTGGGCGGATGAACTTGGTAGCCGATGCTTTGAGTAGGAAAGCCCAGCCTGCGATGCTAACATCCTTGAGTATCTCGAGAGTCCCTGGTTGGCGATTCCAGCCGAGTGATCAGTAATTCATAGTTTCTTCAATTCAGGTTGAACCACAGATTGTGAGTGACATCAGAGAGGCACTGAGGACTGATCCGTATATCCATGAGTTGGGTATTAAGGCCCAGAATGGTCAGTCTGAAGATTTCTCTGTTGCTTCGGATGGGTGTCTGAGATTTCGTGGTAGATTGGTGGTCCCGAACTTGATTGATTTGAAAGAGACTATCATGAATGAAGAGCATTGCAGTCATTATAGCGCACATCCGGGGGATAAGAAGATGTACCATGCTTTGAAGTCTCACTACTGGTGGGAAGGTATGAAGAGCGACATTTCTGGTTTTGTTGCTCGATGTTTGAATTGACAGCAGGTCAAGGCCGAGAGAATGAGACCTGGTGGATTGTTGTAGAGTTTAGAAGTGCCTCAATGGAATTAGGAGCACATCGCCATGGAATTTTTGAATCATTTGCCTCGATCGAGTAGGGGATGCGATGCGATTTGGGTGGTAATTGATAGACTCTCGAAGTCAGTCCATTTCATTCTCTATGGTGTGAGGTGCTCGATGAAGAAAATGGCGAAGCTATATGTCGACCATGTGGTTAGATTGCATGGAGTTCCTGTTTCGATAGTGTCAGATAGAGATCCGAGATTCACCTCTCGATTTTGGAAGAGTTTGCAAGCAGCGATGGGTTCGAGATGGCGATGAGCACTGCTTATCACCCCCAGACAGATGGCCAATCTGAGAGGACCATTCAGACTTTAGAAGACATGCTGCGTGCAGTTGTGATGGATTTCAGTGGTGGCTGGCAGGATGCTTTGTCCTTAGTTGAATTTTCTTACAACAACAGCTACCAAGTGACCATTGGAATGGCTCCGTTTGAAGCTTTATATGGTCGCAAGTGTAGATCACCGATCTGTTGGGAAGAAGTTTGTAACGCCCCAAAATCCATAGGACCACATTTATGCATTTTATTGATTTCATGGGCCAAATTGGCAATTTTAAATGTTATGTATCTGCTGATTTATTGAGGTTAGCAGGTAAGATGCGCTGCGGCTGGTACCAGCAGGCAACTCCAATGAGCGATGCACGAGCTGGATTTTTTTAAATCGATTGGAAAATGTTTTAAGGATGTGAAATGATTTCTTTAAGAGAAGGTTTGGTGTTTTACAAATTAAAATGATATGAAGGGAATTTTACTAAATTTTAGAGGTGTGTCATGCTTGATTTCACAAGTAGCTTGCCACTAATCCATTTCATATAAAAACCTGTTTTCAAAGTAATATTTTCATCATTTGCAAAGAAAAATCTTAAAGTGTTCCTCAAAATATTTCCAGAAGAGTTCGTGCGTTGCTCAAAGGGAGGATTT